>ML853535.1:0-22403 GCA_009831015.1 Picea engelmannii
ATAACAACCTTTCACAACAAGAAGTTCGAAGTCACCAAACCAAAAAAAGTTTGATTCGAAGTCACCAAAACGAAAAAAAAGTTTGATTCGATTAGGAAGAACGGCCTTTGACAACAATAACAACTCTTGACAACAAGGAGGAGACAACCTTCAGATAATAGCTCCTATATTTTACAACACGTGTTTAGTACAAATTTCTTTTATGAAACCAAAGGGTATAGCACAACCCGCAAAAAATAATAATAATTCTAATCTGGATAGGAAGAACAACCTTAGACAACAAGAAGTGCCTTCTAAGCATTTTAAAACTTAGGATATGGTATAATAATAATTCTAATCTGATTAGGAAGAATAACCTTTGACAACAAAAAGTGCCCGCCTCGTAAGCATTCTAAAACTTCGTATATAGTATTCACAATTACTTCCCTGAAAGTTAAGCATTCTAAAACTTAGTATATAGTTATTCACAATTACTTCCCTGAAAGTTAGCATAGATATATTCTGACAATTATTTCCCTATGACACTTGATTGATTGCATGATAGCTTCTATATTTTTTAACACATGTTTAGTGCAAATTTCTTTTAAAAGAGCAAAGGGTATAGCAGAATCTGCAAATTATACTTGAAGCTGCTCAGATTCAGCTTTTGTTTTACTGCTCTTAAGCAGCTATTCTAGGGCAGCGCTGGCTTTCTGTATTTTTAAGCTGTACATTAGTATAAATCTTTTTTAATAGAGCAAAGGGTATAGCAGAATCTGCAAATTATACTTGAAACTACTTAGATGCAGCCTTTTGTTTTACTGCTCTTAAGCAGCTGTTCTAGGGCAGCGCTGGCTCTCTGTATTTTTAGGCTGTACATGTAACTTAATTATGAAATGTAGCTCGGACCTGTTTCCCTAGGGAAATCTGCAGGATGGTAAAATATGAACCCATGTTTTTGCCTACATGTCCATCCTGTATTATTTGTTTTTAAAAACTTTACTTATTTAACCACTGCCTATTGTTTGTTTCTTTGAAAATTCTGCTGAGATTTCAAATTTCAATACTAAATAATAAAAAGATACCTCAAGAACAATACATTATGAAGCAAAAGGGTGATCACAGGTCCCCCCCTCCTCACATAAACTATATCTGCTTTGCCTCTCATCTCAAGATAAAAAGGTGGTCACACTGGCGCTCTCCTTCCATAAGCGAGGCGGCAAGCATGTCTACTTTGGCTCCGATCTAAAGATATTTTACATTTTTTTAATGATTTTGAAGTTTGTTTCAGAGATATGAAACCCTTGGCTCGGCTCCGATCTAAAGATATTTTACATCTTTTTTATGATTTTGAAGTTTGTTTCAGAGATATGAAACCCTTGGCTCGTTCACATAAGATGAAAAACGTTCTTTTTCATTTTCAGGTGACAGATACAATGATAACAAATGCCAGGTTTGTTTATCCTGACAATACACCTACCACAAAAGAGGCATACTTCTACAGGATGATATTTCAAAGATATTTCACTCAGGTAACCTGTCTGTATGCATCATAACTTGTGACAAGAATTTACTCAATGTTGTTTTTCATTTAGTTTTCCATAGTGCAATGCAAGATGACAGGATGGAAACAAGAAGTACTCGATGTTTTTCATTTATTTTATTTTTCCATCCTGCAATGCAAGAAGACAGGATGGATTTTCTATTCGCCTTTGCTTTAACATTTTATCCAAAGGGCGAATAACTTGTAAATTTGGTCTTTAATGGGTCATGCTATTGAGCTACAGTATATTGTTCTAGTTTCATTGTTTCAATTGAGATATAACCATTTTTCCTCTACTACTTGTGTAGAATGCTGCACACTTGACAGTGCCAGGAGGTCCAAGTGTGGCTTGCAGTACTGCCAAAGCCATGGAATGGGATGCAGAATGGTCCAACAATCCCGATCCCTCAGGCAGGGCTGCTTTAGGAGTTCACCTCTCTGATTACCAAAATCTTTTAAAGGTACAAAATGGCGTTGCTCAAGTACCATCTATGGAGGATGGAAGGATTCAAAAAGCTGCAGTGAGAAACTGAATTCGTTTGTGCATAATCTTCTATAGATGTTTGTTATTTTCCTAGCTTTGGGCATGTTCAGACACGATCTTTGAAGATCATGCTTCATAATAACATTCTGAATGTATCATTCGGTTCATTGGGTAGATAAAAATGTAATGAAAAATACTGGGTAGAGATATATGATACAGGAAAACACATGTATAAAAACAAAGATTATATTGATGCAGCAAGCCTCGATTATGCAATCTGCGGTTTTCCAGTTCTTTAGTGAACACTTTGGCTAAAGAAAAATCACGTGTATATTAACAAAGAATGTATTGATGCAGCAAGGGTATAGCACAACCCGCAAAAAATAATAATAATTCTAATCTGGTTAATAGGGTTAGCCTCAATAATGCAATCTGCAGAATCTGTTTTCCAGTTCTTAAGAGAACACTCTAGCTAAAGAAAAATCCCTATAGAGCCGAAAGCCGTGAGATAGTGTATGTTAATTAATGGAATTCCACTTCAAGTTCAGTTTTTTGTTCATAAAGAAAACACCCACACTTTGCATCACGAAATTAAGTTAAGTTCATCTAAGAGACGGACCTGGCCAGCCTGACCTCCAATCCGAAAGCCACTTAACTCTCTAATTTAATATAAGAGACGTACCTGATCGGCCTGGCCCCACTCCGAAAGCTGGTTGCTTCCCCCCCACACCCGTGTGGGATGATCCACAAAAGTTTGAATGACTATTTCCAGCTTAAAATACAAATTGCGAGTTCTCCAAACCTTTTCTCCTTCTTGGCGGGAAGGAGAGGCGATGGATTTTCTTTTTGAAAATACCCATGCATTTTTTTTCAAAAAACCCAATATTTCTGAAACCTAATGAAGATAGGGTCATAGAACGTACGGAGCTCCCTGTGGCAAATCCATGATTGCAAGCAATTAAAATCACTCTGTTTACGCTCAAGTCAGGCCATCATCCCGTCAGGCCATCGTCCCTTCACGGCGGCTTATTGACCTGGTGGCAAATCCAAATTTATGGTTGCAGGAGATTAAATTCACTCCATTTCTGTTTAAAGTAGGCCATCATCTCTTCAGGAAATTTGGCCAAATTTTGTTTCCTTTCTCACTAACCATGTACAGGTAGTGTTTTTGAAAACACCCATTCATTGGAAATATCCAATGAAAATAGTATCATGGACTAACTCTCTTTGAAAATACTCAATGAAGAAAATACCTAATGAAAATAGTATCATGGACTAGCCCTTTTGAAAATACCCAATGAAGATAGTGTGATGCCGCATTCTGTTTCTATTTATACTTATACAAGGGCATCATCCCTTTCAGTAATTTGAGCAAATTTTGTTTCCTTTCTCGTAACCATGACATCGGTAGAAGGGGAGTGGCCAAAACAGGCGGATGTCATTATATATATATATATATATATATATATATATATATATATATATATCGTTTCATTCATTCATTTCAACCCCGCTCGAAAAAAAAAAGCCCTTCGGGATACTGATAGTGGATATAGATAGCGTTACCTTACCAATCGTGCTGTATGGATCTTGTTTGATTTCAAACGCCTTCGGGATATTGATAGCATTATCCTGCCAATCGTGATGTATGGCTCTTGTTTGATTTAGATGGCCGTATAGTAGGTCCGTTAATTTTTATACACGGAAGCACAGCGATTTGACATTGGCTTGTTGAAGAACGCCTGGAAGCCTGTGCGTTGATCTGTGGTGACTTCAACAATGTGGAAACCCAAGAAAACATGGAAGGTCTTCTCCTTGCTCGAATGCCCCCAGGGGAATCGCTGGCTTGGCTTGGAATGGATTCAAAGTCAGGTTCGACCTTTACAACCCTAACAAGTTCTTTGGTTCACATGGCCTACCAAGTTCGGTTCCTTAAATTCATTCATGAACAAGTTAAATCGCTGAAAGGTGGTAGGCATCCATGGAGAAAACACTTCGAGACCAAGGATTGAGTTGCCTCATTGAACATTATACAATTATTTATAATACAAGGAGGGAGGGTTGCTTTATACATAAAGCATATTATAACTAGCCCAGTGGTTGATGAACGTTGAATGTTGAGATGATGACATCTTGTTGCCTGATATTTTGCCCCTCGTTATAGTTTATATGTGGCAATTAGGTTAATCAGGTTAATGAATAATCTGTGTTAATTAGGGGTTTTAATGATTAATGAATTTATAATGACATATTTGTGGACACGATGAAGAATATTAAATTTCTATTGTTAAATCTCACACTTGCATATATATTCAATTTCTATAGTTAAATCTCACACTTGCATATTTTTAATTAAAAGATTGATTAATCTTGAAGTTTTCAATATCTATAATAATATTAATAATAATCGGGTTTTAATGATTAATGAATTTATAATGACTAATAATAATCGGGTTTTAATGATTAATGAATTTATAATGACATATTTGTGGACACGATGAAGAATATTAAATTTCTATTGTTAAATCTCACACTTACATATATATTCAATTTCTATAGTTAAATCTCACACTTGCATATTTTTAATTAAAAGATTGATTAATCTTGAAGTTTTTAATATCTATAATAATATTAATAATAAAAAAAAAAATTAAAGTTAGCTTAGTCACACACTAAATTGGTGTATGAGATTCTTTTGTTTGTGGGACAAGGCACTTCTTCTCTGCAGTGATTTGAGTGATTTGACTGTTAAAGTCTGGGGATTGATTTAACTGTTAAAATCTGAGTGATTTGACTTGTGGGATAAGAAACCCCCTCTTGATTTGACTGTTAAAATCTAAGTGATTTGACTTTTATAATCTAAAAGTGATTTGACTGTTAAAGTCTGGGGATTGATTTAACTGTTAAAATCTGAGTGATTTGACTTGTGGGATAAGAAACCCCCTCTTGATTTGACTGTTAAAATCTAAGTGATTTGACTTTTATAATCTAAAAAAATATGCATACCCTACCCTACCCTATCCTCCTTTACTTTAAATTTAAATTTAAACTTAAACAAATATTACCCTACCCTATCCTCCTTTACTTTAAATTTAAATTTAAACTTAAACTTAAACAAATACAATGAAACAAAGAACATTATACAATGAAATGAAAGTATATTTAGAACATCATATTGTTTCCATCAAAAACTATTGTTTGGATTCAATCCATGTCGAACATTATACAATGAAAAGTATATTTAAAATTTCATAATGTTTCTATTAGTAAAGGGAAGAATCGTGTCACCAAAAACAAAAACAGACTAACTATTGTTTGGATTCAATGCTCACAAAAACAGACTAACTATTGTTTGGATTCAATCCATGTCGAGCAGACACTCTGTGCAAAAAATAATTATTAATAAAGGGAAGAATTGTGTCACCAAAAACAAAAACAGACTAATAATTATTAATAAAGGGAAGAATTGTGACACCAAAAACAGATTAATAATTATAAAAATAATTATTAATAAAGGGAAGAATTGTGATATCAAAAGGAGAAGAATTGTAATTATAAAAATAATTAAAAACATAGACTAATAATTATTAATAAAGGGAAGAATTGTGACAACAAAGACTAATGATTATAAAAATAATTAGAAATTACTAATTATAAAAATAATTAATAATAAAAGGAAGAATTATGTCACCAAAAACAAAAACAGAGATTAATATTTATTAATTATTAATAAATGAAAGAATTGTGACACCAAAAACAAAAACAGAGACTAATAATTATTAATAAATGGAAGAATTGTGACACCAAAAATAAGACTAATAATTAAAAATAATAATTATTAACAAAGGGAAGAATTGTACTAATAATTATAAAAATAATTAGAGACTGATAATTATTATAATTAGAGACTAATAATTATAAAAATAATTATTAATAAAGGGAAGAATTGTGACATCAAAAATATGACTAATAATTATAAAAATAATTATTAATAAAGGGAAGAATTGTGTCACCAAAAACAAAAACAGAGACTAATATTTATTAATTATTAATAAAGGAAAAAATTGTGACACCTAAAAACAAAAACAGAAACTAATAATTATTAATAAAGGGAAGATTTGTGACACCAAAAACAGAGACTAATAATTATTAATAAAAGGAAAAATTGTGTCACCAAAACAAAAAATAGAGACTAATAATTATTAATAAAGGAAAGATTTGTGACACCAAAAACAAAAACAGAGATTAATAATTATTAATAAAGAGAAGATTTGTGACACCAAAAACAGAGACTAATAATTATAAAATTAATTATCAATAAAGGGAAGATCTGTGACACCAAAAACAAAAACAGAGACTAATAATTATTAATTAAGGGAAAATTTGTGACACCAAAAACATAGACTAATAATTATAAAAATAATTATTAATAAAGGGAAGAGTTGTGTCACCAAAACAAAAACAGAAACTAATATAAAAGGAAGAATTGTAACACCAAAAACAGATACTAATAATTATAAAAATAATTATTAATAAAAGAAAAAACAATAATTATTAATAAAGGAAGAATTGTGACACCAAAAATAGAGACTAATAATTATTTTCATAATTGGCCAAATGATACCTGCATCCAACATTTCCTGTACCAGCTGCTCCACCTCATTCTTCTGCGTGAATGGATAACGATACGGTCGCACATTAGGTGGTTGGCTACCTGGAATTAGCTCGATGACATGATCATGATCAGGTTTTGACAGTCAACCATTAGGGTTTTCTTGAAAAACATAAGGGTGTTCTTCCAAGATTCCCTGAAGATCCTATAAATTAGTTCCATGGTCGGCAATGCCTGCATACAGAATATCTGTGCGATCACACCTAGCGATCCTTTTCGGATGAGCTTTTGCATTTGGTGTGAACTCACTAGCTGAGTTGGAGGTCTCACAAGGCCTTTAATACAATGTCGTTGTCCATCTTCAGAAGTTATTTGAATAGAAAGATCTCGGAAATTCATGGTGATATCCCTTAATGTAGTGAGCCACTGAACACCCAAGACTGCGTCTGCTCCTCCTAATGGCATGGCGTACATTGTACTAATAAATTCATATTGCCCACAAGAGTTGTTCATTTGTATCCTTCCTTTGTAGAATTTTCCCTCCGAGCTTATCCTTCCTCCATCGACTACCATGACATTAAATCCTGGGGCTGGATAGACGAACATTCCCAAATTCTGAGCAAACTTGATTTCTATGAAGTTCTGAGTACTTCCTGAATCTATAAGAACTGTCGCTTTTGTACCTCTACCTAGCCCTACTTTTTAACACTTGGAGCGCACCCAACACTAGGCTTCGGGATCATTTACTCGCGGTCACCTCATATTTAGGGTTGATATTTAGAGGCTTACACCCATAGAAGAAAAGAGAGGGGATACGATCCAGCCACAGGTCACATCCCTATGACTAAATTGGTTGTGGCCATGTCTCCCAAGGACGGTAGCACGGGTAGCATCATACATAAGTAGAGGCGTAGGCAGTTTACCCAGAAGCACATAGTTACCTAGCAGCACCTACTAACCCATAAGCAGGAGAAGCACCTTACATAGTCTAGCGTGTTCAGAGTTTTTGCACATTCCATCCAGGCATAACATCCCTTTCATATCGATATTGATACCCAACAGCATAGGCATGAGCACAAGTAGGTTACCTCGTTCCAGTTCGTGATCCATATCCAGCTACAGTAGTTTATTACCCAATAGAACCAGACGCATAGCCAGATCCATGTCCAGATTCTCGTGAGCGTGATCGGGTTGTATTAGTTTATCCAGTAGTTCCAGTAGCATATTCGGCAGCAGAGTAAGCGTATCCAGTAGCAGCAAATTGAGGTGAAAACCCAATAGTGAATTGAAACATACTGACAGCTGAAACGCACATAGAGCTGAGGGAATCCAAAAGTTAATTTTAAATGTGATAATTCCAAAGGTTTATCAGTTAAACGTGGGAATCATATGATGGTTCCCATTAAGTTCCTATTCATACTTAATATGAACTTGTAAAAAATTAAATTATGACATTATCAAATCACAAGTTCCCATTAGTATTAAAAAAAAAAATTATGCAATACCAAGTCACGAATTATTAGTATTAGTTTTAAGAAAAAAAATTATGTAATACCAAGTCACAAATTATTGCAAATATATGCAATCTTTTCAGGCCTGTAAAATAAAATTATTCTCTAATTTTCTATCCAATCTTTTTGCTTCCTTACCAAGAATATAATAAGTTAATATGTAATCTTTACCACCATCTCACTTTTTTAAGATACGATTCACAACTACTCATACCGCTTCAACAGAACCAACTGCACAATCAACAGGATCAATATAAATATGGTTGCAAAATTTATCTTTTATCAAAAATATATTGATTTTCCGAAAAAATCTTAATCTTAAAAAAAAAAAAAACTATTAGAATTAGTGAAGAAAAAGATCTATATTATATTTAATTTACAAGATGTAACATGCACATGATAATGGTTTAGGACAACGCTTTCTTGATACAACCATTGTGTTTACAAGACATGGTTGTGTTGCTACTACACCTTATTCCAAACACCTTCATAATCTGGTGAGCTGTTGTAGACAGCTTTTACAAAAATAATGGAACCTATCTAAAATATCCTAGCTAGTAAGATTCCTCCATTAGTGAGCCAAAAGTGTAGCACTGGTTTAGTTCGCAACATTTAAGAAAAACGATCTTAACAATGATTAGACTTCATTGGCTAGATTTTTTTTTCATGTTGGGTTCAAAGACATACCTCAGTGATGATTCTTTTATTGATAGCAGGTGTGGAAATTGTTTCTTCAACTTAGTAGCATCCAGTTCACTATCACTATTACTTCAAGGAACAACCATAACTTTTTCCTATTCTTCAAGAGTGAAGTTTCATGCAAGATCTCATTATGGCTTGCAATACATGGGTTTGTAACGTTCCCTATGCTAGTGCAATTCCTTTTTTTTTCCATCTCAATCAATATTAGCAACAACTCTATAAGGATTGTCGTGTTGTTTGGTATATCTACTACTTTCTCTTATCAAGTGATCTTTGTGATGAAATTGTGAGTGTTACTTGGGTTTGGGGAGATGGGCATTTGAAATCTAATAGTAGAAAGATTTTCATAATCTTGTAGGATAGAAAGAAATACAAGAAATCTAGAATTTTATTTGTAAAAATTCATTCAGATTTTAAACCAAGAAATAAACGAGTCAAAAAATCTTATTGAAAGCTTGGCATGATCCTTTCTTATACAAACCCAACAAAATCAACACCCTATCCAATCTATAGCAAAAAAAAACATAGACATTCTTAACCATATAAGCATGCAAAGAGCTGGTGGACATTACCAAGTACAAATTTGCCATAACATACTTGTTGAAATACATTGGAATTATTGTATTTAATCTCTCTCTATTATGCATTGCCTCAAATAGGCCTACCGACTTAAAAGCAACATAATGGCATCTTCAAGGAAATTACTCAAATGGCACCCATTTGTAGTAAAGAATTTAATGGCCCATCGAATAGCAATGTGGGTAAAGGCAGAGCCAGAGGACAACTCTCTTAAGGGAATGAAACTACTGGAAAAAAAATGGTACATGTCAGCAATAAATATGCAACAATGCGAATGAAAAGTGATCAAATTTCAAAACAATGCTACAGACAAATAGACTGCACTTAATTGAACAAGGTAGTAGAGCACATAGAGGCATTGCCAACCTGGAAATAGTGTATACCATAAGCTCATTTGAGAAATGAACTATGCCAAACACCAATCTGCATACAAAATAACTAACATCCAAAATAAATGCATCGAGCAGATATGATCATCCAATTAGACAAAGCTCAAACTAAATAATAATAGTAACTAATGAAATACATATCACCAATGTTAGCTCAAACTAAATAATATAATAATAGTAACTAATGAAATACATGTCACCAATGTTATTATAAAGGAAACCAACTTGCAAAGTCAAAAGGTGAGCAGGTGAAGTTATAGGCATCCTTTTCAAATAAAAACACCACTCACCAACAATGCCCATAAAGATCACGATTTGCCCAACGAAAAAAACATTTTTTTTCAAACAAAAACACCACTCAAGAACAGTGCCCATAAAGGTCACGCAACAGTGCCCATAAAGGTCACGATTTTTAAGATCCTATCAATACAGGGTAAGGTGATTGGGGGCTTTGACGTCCAAATCATTGCCCAAATCTGTAAATAGAATTGCATATGAATAAATGAAAGACTGCCTTTCTTGGGAAGAAATGAGTGAACCACAACCACTAAAACTTAAAATTGAATTATGAGGTATTTTTCTTATTTTTCTTCTAATATGTCTACAGAAACATAATAGCTCATGGTAACAAATAATTGTTATCAATGGAACAGAAAAGTAGTTAGTGATATTATAGCAATATCTATAATCCAAACACAACAATTTAATCATTCAATGCTTCAAAGTTCAAGGCTTGTCCTTTAAGAGCTAACCTTCCTTTTATTCTTGACTTCCAACATAAAGAGGGTATCGAGCACCAAAATCTTTGGGTTTAAATTCATTTATAATTCACCTAGAGTAATCAGGACAACAATGGAAGAGATTAATGGAAGGGAAAATACAATAAATCCATAGAAATAGACTCCAGGGTATGTTGGAATTCTCTATAAAGAGTGAAGACAATTCGGCTCTAGATTAGGGCTTTTGTTTGATGATAATGTCTGGAATATACCATGTAAACCAGAGCAGAAGAAAACAAACAAATGCATCTCATTTAACCATAATTTCCACAACTACTCAGTTATAAAACCAAATATATAAGCAATAATAAACTTATATGTTCTAAATTTGCAGACCAACAACTAGCTGAGCGAGCGATTTCCACCCAATTGTAGGCAAATCCACAGCATACGCCACCCCCTAGCCAGGCGAGGATACCACCAAGGCGAAGCAGGGATAATTAAATTTGAAACTCGGACTCAAGCCAATGTTTTCTTCTACAGATTTCTTGAAGACAAAGCATCACTAAGACACCACATACCTACCTCACACAACACAAGGAGCATCTCCTTCTCTGTTGTACACTACCTCATAAACTACTACTTCTTGTATTATTCAGTGTGTGCATAGAAGGTCCAGGCTTATGCCTAAAGCTTCAACAAGGTTCTACGTGATTTCTTGTTTTTTTCTCAAGGCTATCAGCTTCCACTTATAGTTGGTTGGTCTATCATGGGCTTGGATCCCTTTTTCTAATGTCTAACTTCTATAAACTCTTCTCCACTTATTTTTCTAATACCTCTCCCCTCCCCATTCGAATTTTCTTCATGCATAATAACTAGAGAATTCAAACACAACTTCTTATCCTAATTCCAAGAATGTAGGGGAGACAAATTGCTAAAATTTAGGAGTTGTGGCTTAGATTGAAGAATTTGTTTCCTCCACTCCTCTCAACTCTTTTTTCTTTGAAAAACAAATTTGAAATTGGGTGAGGATTCAAGATAACATAAGCTAAATTATTTAGGTGTAAACCTCACCTTAGACCCCCTAACTTATCCCCTCTTGTGGTATCATAGCCCCTATAGGCACTTGAGCTCAATCAATCTTGGTCTTCTTCTTTATTAACTGCAAAAAAAAATATGTACAATATTCACAGCACCACGGTATGGTGTCAATGCGGCAGAGTTATAAGGCATCCATGTAAAGTATTTAAGCATTTTAAGCATTTAATTACAAATCATTCCAAGAGTAAAATTTGGGGTATTACATCCCCTCCCCCTTGGAATAACACCATCCTCAGTGTTATTTATTGCAGCAATGTCTATGGTGAAAACATAGATGAATATTCCTCTCCCATGGCATCCTCCATCTCCCAAGTGGCCTCATTTGGCCCAAAGTGCTTCTATTTCACTTTTATTCGAGCAGTGGCTCAGTTCCGGAGCATTGTGGCTTTCCTGTCTAGTATGCATGGGGGCTTTGACTGGAACCCTCTTTCTAGTTACACCTGGATAACATTCCAATCATTAACATGGTTAGAATCATGTACATATTTTTTAAGCAAAGATACATGAAAAACATTATGTATTTTAATATTTGCAGGAAAATAAATTTTATAAGCTACCGGCCCCATTCCAAAATTTCAAATGGTCCACAATATCTGGGTGCAAGTTTGGCATAGGCTCCGAGCTTCACTAAACTCTTGTGCGGTCTCACTTTAAGATACACATGCTCACGGACTTTGAATTTTTTATGAATCCCGTTTTTGTCTGTGTAACTCTTCTGTCTATCTTGGGTTATCTTCAAGTTTTGTTTGATCTTGATAACTTCTTGTTCCATGTCTTCCAACATTTCAGGTCCAAGTGTAATTCTATTCATTGGATTGTCCCAACTTACAAGTTTATTACACCTTCTGCCATATAGTGCCTCAAAAGGACTCATCTTTAAAGATTCTTAGTAACTATTATTATAGGAAAACTCGACCAAATGCAGGTACTCCTCTCATTTACTTGGTTTATTCATTACGTACATGTGAAACATGTCTTCCAATATTTGGTTTGTCCTTTATGATTTCCCATATGATTGTGGATGATAGGCAGTGCTGAAATTTAACTATGTGCCCAAGCCTTCGAACAACCCTTTCCAAAACCTTGATGTAAACTTTGAACCTCTGTCATATATGATTGTGGTAGGTATTCCATGTAATCTGAAGATTTCTTTCATGAAAATGTCTGCAACATTGATTGCTTTAAAGGTGGACTTTATAGGTATATCGATGAAGTGAGCAACCTTGCTCAATTTATCCACTACAACCATAATGACATCATGGTGTTTCATTGTCTTTGACAATCCTGTGATAAAGTCCACGATGATCACTTCCCATTTCCATTCAGGAATAGGGTAAAGGTTGCAACAAACCTGCTAGATGTCTATGTTCTACTTTAACCTGTTGGCATTCCAAGAATCTTGCAATATAGTTAGCAATTTCATTTTTCATTCCAGGCCAAAAGTATTGTTTCTTTACTGCAATAATCATTTTTTGGTAACCTGGATGTCTCAATTAAGGTTTCTCGTGCATTTCATCCAAGATTAGTCTTTTTAACTCCTTTGCATTAGGGATGTACAATATATCCTTATAGATCATCAATCCTTCTTCAATTATCTGATAACCATCAAATTTTTGGTTTGGTGGCTCTTGTTGTAGGCCTTCCTTTCCTTGTAAAAAGTACTCATCCTTACCCAAAGCCTCTTTTATCTTGGACTTCAGATCAGATTCGCAAGTGTTGATAGTTGCCAAATGTATAGTCTGCATACTTTTTCTAAGTGCATCTACTACCTTGTTCTCTTTTCCCTTTATGTGTCTGATTTCAAAATCATACTCACTGATGAATGTTAACCATCTAGCTTGTCTAGCATTCAAGTTAGGTTGATCGAAAATGTGCTTTAATCCACTGTGGTATGTCAACAAAACAATTTTTCTAACCATCAAGTAGTGTCACCAAATCTTCAGTGCATGTATTATGGTTGCAAGTTCCAGGTCATGGGTAACATAGTTCCTTTCATGATCCAATTTCCTGGATTCATAACTTACCACGTGATTATCTTACATAATAACTCTACCCAATCCTTATTTGCATCCATTTCTACACACTGTGAAGGCTTTGGTTGGGTCAACAATATTTAGTACCATTGCACTGGTTAGATGATGCTTCAATTGTTGAAAAATTTCTTCACGTTTAGTAGACCATTGATCCAGAAGGATCTAGGAATGCTCATAGAGGTCCAAGAAGATCTGAAACATCCACAAAGGTCCAGAATGGTTCTGAAATGATAAAAATTCAAATGTTTCAAATCATCCCAAAAATTCCATCATTGCGTAGAGCTCATCGATAGCTTTCCAATGATGCAAATTTTGCCTCAAATGGAGTTCGTATGCAAAATTTATGAGTGGTCAAAGTTCCAGTCAAACCTGGTAAAAAGGTCAAAGGTCAAAGTACAAGAGAAAATATAGGGGTGACACATGTCACCACTACAAGGGTGACATGTGGCACCTAATTGATAGCTGACTGGGCAAGGTACAACACAAATGGATGATTAGAAGATTGACAAGTGCCAGACAATTGGTTCAATCATATTATGACATGTGTCATTGAAGAGACAATGAGAAGTTGCCACGTGGTTGCCTCCCATTGGCCTCTATGGTCATGGTTCATTAAAATATTTGGGATTCAAAGAGGGTTGAACCCATGTCGTCCCAAAGGTCTTTAACAAATTCCACTCTACCAACATGTCACACAATGTCACTTGATATCTATATGACTTATTATATATTTAAAGTTGAACAAAGTTTCATATGGGCGGCCAAAGGGTTGAGGGCCTAAGTCCTCGACCCTTGGTCTATGTATATACCATGTAACCGAAACAAGAGCTATCATGACTTTTGCACGGGATTTTTTATAACCATGTGTTATATATATATATATATATATATATATATATATATATATATATATATATATATTCGCACGGAGGTTTTATACTACGATTTTAAGCATATGCCAAGTCGTTGTAACCAAAAGGATTATACAGTATGGTTGGTGGGGCTCAAACCCCCAACTTACTACAAATAACACCAATGACTTAACCAATTCAACTATAGTTCGGATTTGGTTACAAAACCAACCAACTATATTTAATGTATGACCAGTAATTTCAGGATTTGGTTAGAAGGGGCACCCTATTTAATGTTGTGTACCCCAAGGTAGAAGACACACAATTTAATGTAGATTGGTCTTGAAATTCATGCCCTAGGGTACACAAGTTTACAAGGCTACACCGTAAAGTGTGTCGAGGGGTACCTTGACGAAATTTCAAGTATTTTATATCAATTTTGCATGATTTTTCGTCAGGAATTCAACAATGCACTCCATTTTTGCATTTGAGCAACATGTAAAAAGGTCATTGTAAAACACAAGCATTTGAGCATTAATAAAATAAGTCTCTATTGAAAGTGGACCGAGAGAGGTAGCCCAAATTGGGTGAACTCCGTTTTTTTTCCAACTTGTGTATGTGATTATATTATCGTTGTTCATTTCAAGTTCAATTATTTGCAAGTTATTTATCATTAAATTGGATTTGGTTAGATAAGTTCTTCACATGTAATTTGCAAAACAATCAAGCGATCATATTATTTCGAAGATCAAGTAGGTGTTTATGTGTATTTAAAATTATTGGAATCTAAGGACTTTTCGGATCAAGTTGGTATCAAAGCGAGGTTTGACAAGTATTTTGCAAGTGGATGCTTACAAGAGCTAAAATCAAACTTGGTAAAGGAAAATTTGCAAATTATAAGTCTGAAATTGGAAAGAGATTTCGACGACATAAGATGGATTTTGAAAAAGGAGAAGAAGAAGGTCGGTCCATGAGCCATGAAGAGATCATATCTACACTTCAATCCCTAAAAGAAACAATAGATGAGTTAGAATGAAGAATTCAAAGGCTTGCAAGCGGAGAATCTTTGGTAAAAGGAAAAGGAGGAGGTGAAGGCGATGGACCTTCAGAGCCCCCTTCCCCTTCCTCATCATCATCATTTGTTTCTTCTGATGCAAGTAAACATTCTTCTCATTGAAAGAAGTCCTTAAATAATACTGACCATAATGTACCTTTATTAAAATTGGATGTTAAGCTCGAGTTGTCGACCTATGATGGAGAATTGAATGTCGATAAATTGGACAATTGAATCAAGAAAATAGAAGTATATTGTAGGGTTCAAAGAATTGTGGACGAGGCTACAAAGATACAGTTAATTTCTCTTTGACTAAATGGCACTGCCTTAATATGGTGGGAGAGTAATATGCAAGTTTATCTAGTTCAAAAGGGTAAAGTAATATCTTCTTGGGATAAATTTACTAAGGCTATAAGAAAACAATTCTATCCACCAGCACATACATTGACAACAATGATTGAGTGGCAGCATCTAAGATAGGGTAAATGCCATAATATTCAGGCATATACACAGGAATTCAAAAAGAAGGCATTACCCCTAGGAATTTCGTTGTATACTCATGAAACTCTTTTGAAGTACATTGGTGGCATGCACTCATATCTTCGTCACACTATTCTAATGTTTATCCCTACTAACATTTATAAGGTGTCGGTACAAGCTACACATCTAGAGGCTAGTAAGGGTAAGCATGCAAGCGAAGATAAGAAGCCATTCAAGTTCGAGAAGAAATCGAAAGGTAAATGGAATAGTAAGAAAAGAGCCACAATGAAGCAAGATGAGGGAAGACCTACATATTCCCACTGTAAGAGAAAGGGACATGAGGAATCATAGTGTTGGAAGCTACATCCATAATTACGACCGAATAAATTCAAGGATAAAGGGAAGCAGAAGACTGAACATGCATCAGCTCATTAGGATCTAAGGTCAGATTCCAAAGATGAATCCAAGATCATGGCCATAGGAAGAAAATATATATCAACTATGAATTCAAATTCTTCAGCTCAATCTTCCAAGATGGAAAGTGATATTGATCAGAAGAAAATGAGCAAGATTTTTCATGTCAAATTTATACTCAAGCATACAAAGGAAGATACTTTATTTGACAGTGGATCTCAAGTTAATCTAATATCTAAAGAAATTTTTAAGAAGTTGGGATTGAAGATGACACCTCACAAAAATCCATATCCAGGTTGGGTGTGTGACGATGCTAAGTTGCAAGTGATGAAATAGTGTAAGATTAGGTTTGCAATTACAACTAAGTTCTTTGACGAGGTTGAGTTAGATGTTGTGCATCTTGACATTTGCGACATTTTCTTGGGTAGTCCATATTTGTTTGATGGGAAGGCTGTGTTCTACCGAGAAGAAAATAAATATCACCTTCTCAAGGACGAGGTTGAATATATTGTCAGATATCATCACATCAAAACTAATGTTTCTTTAGTGAGCACAGGGCAAATGAAAAGACTCGTGAGCGCAAGTAAATATTTTGTTCTCATGATAGTATAACAAAAAGAATAAGATATAACATATGCTTTAGCAGGTTGTGATCCAAATCATAAACATGAATTGATCAACATCATATCTAATTATGATGAGTTATTTCAGGAACCCATAGGGTTGCCTCCTAAAAGAGAGGTTGAACATGAAATGTATTTTCAGCAAGATGCTCCTCTTCCAAACATTGGAATGTACAGGTCATCAGTGATCGAGAATGTAGAAATCAAGGAGCAATTTAAGGAGCTGCTCGATAAAGGAATCATCAGACCAAGCTCATTTCCATGTGGTTCTACTATTGTATTAGTTCCAAAGAAATATGACACGTGGAGGATGTGTATTGATTTTTGAGACCTGAACTAGATTACGGTAAAGAACCGTTATCCTCTTCCTAGAATTGATGATCTATTAGATCAGTTAAAGAATGTTGTGTACTTCACTAAGTTGTGTTGAATTTTCACTATGTCGGGCTCAAGCATGAGGTTTATTTCATTTTATCATTTACTTGAACCATGAACAAATGCAGCTACACAATTTACAAGTGCTGCAATAACCAAGATCACAAGAAGAATAACTATGCACAAGAACATAAGAAATATCCTAGGAAAACCTTTCTCAACAAGAGAGAAAAACCCAACAATCATTTGGTATATTCTCAAGAGAAGATCCTCCAACCATGAAACCCTAATGCATGCAAGAGGGTGCTCTACTACCTTGAAAATTGCACCCAAGAGAGGTGTGCACTTCAACCCTAGAAATGTACTTGCTGAAATTTCCAAATGACAAGTGACTTGTGTGATTCCTCAATGGGGAAATCACCTTTATTTATACTAGACTGGACAGGCCAAAAGTGGTGTCTATTGGCACAACATGGTCAACCTTAATAACTCAAAAAATAATTAATTATTACAATAAACATTAATTATCTTTTACATATGGTGGGGCCAACTTGTACCCTTTACATCACAATTAGGGTTACAGGTAGATCTTACTCTTAGAAAATATAGCAAGGGATTCACACATCCACTAGTGCTCAGCCACTAGGGACACGTCCACCTGTTCTCAACCACAAGGACGTCCTTCTCAACAGATCTCTATCTCACTAAGTCCACAAGAGAATCATCTGGAGTACCATCTCAAGCCTAACTCAACTAAGTCCAAAAGGCAGGAAACCACACGTCATAACAATTCAGTCCAGAGTCTGACGCACACCCATCACATGGGCACCTTCACCCCACACAAGGGTACACATCGTCTCATCTCAATCCATAGAGGAACAACACATCCATCTCATGGGAATCCTCACCCCACACAGGGGCACATATCGTCTCATCTCAGTCCATAGAGGAACGACACACCCAACACATGGGCTCTTTCGCAGGTCGACTCAACTCAGTCTTAGAGGAGAACGTGTCTTGGAGGATGTCTCATGAAGCTATAATCATCAACACTCCCTCTCAGCTAGGGAGGCATTCTCCACCAGGCCAAGTCTCTCATGGAAGTAATCGAACTTCATCTTGGAAAGTGGTTTGGTGAAGATATCTGCAATTTGCTCATGTGTAGGAAGGTATTGCACATGTACTGCTTTCCTCTGCACCATGTCTCTGATATAATGATAATTTATCTCAATGTGTTTCGGTTTATCATGAAACACAGAGTTCTCAAAGAGCTTCACACAAATCTAGTTATCACAATGAATAATGGTAGAATCCATCTCATGATCAAATAAATCTGTCAGGAGCTTGTGAAGCCACACTACTTCGAGGACTGCCACACTCAACGCTATATACTCTGCTTATGTAGTACTCAAGGCCACATAGCTCTGTTTCCTGCTGCACCAAGAAATCATGGCAGACCCCAAGGTAAAACAACAACCAGATGTGCTCTTCCATTCCACTGCACTCCCTGCCCAATCTGCATCAACATATCCTTGCAATCTCATGTCTACACCGGAGGCATATCTCAAACCATATCCAACTATGCCTCGTAGATATCTCAATACATGTTTTGTTTTTATCCAGCGAGTCTGTCTCGGCTGACTCATGAACTGACTAAGTACATTCACTGCATAACATATATCAGGTCTGGTGTTAATCAGATACATCAATGATCCAATTAGTTGTCGGTAGAAATGCGGATCAATCTCGCCTAAATCAATAGAAGCATCATTCATTTTCTTCAAATCCATCACCATCGGTGTAGGCATGGATTTGCAGTCTGTCATACCGAACTTCTTCAATATCTCCACTGTATATTTTCCTTGACTCGGGAAAATATCATCATTCCTCTTCCATACTTCTAGTCCCAAGAAGTAGTGCATCATACCCAGGTCCTTCATTTCGAATTCAGAAGTCAGTGCTCGCTTGCATTCAACAATAAGTCTTTCTGAACTAGTGAGGAATAAGTCATCCACATACATGACCAAGATCGAGAACTCGTCACCAACAATGTGATAATATAGGTTTGGATCAACAACACTTTTGTTGAAGCCCAAGCTCATCAAGAATCCATCCATCTTCTCGTACCAAGCACGAGGTGCTTGCTTTAGTCCACAGGGATTTCTTCAACCTCTACACATGAGATTTCTCGTCGTGTATCACGAATCCTTATGGTTGCTCGATGTAAACTTCTTCCTCAATCTCACCATTGAGAAATGTTGTCTTTACATCCATCCGATGTAGTTTCCAACTCATGGATGCATCTAGTGCAATGATAGTACGGATGGAGGTGCATCGAGATACTATAGCAAATGTCTCCTCATAATCAATTCGAGGCATTTAAGTTGATGCAAGCCATGGTTCAAGAACTTTACAATGAAAGAGGGAAACGAAGAGGTCAAATAATTCGAGAAGGTGAATCTTTGGTGAAAGTAGAAGGAGGAGGTGAAGGTGGTGGACCTTTAAACCCTTCTTCACCATCATCATCATCATCATCTACTAATGGTGCAAGTGAACATTACTCCAAGAATAAGCATTCTAAAAAGCCTTTTCATTCTCATGGTATGCCATTATTAAAGCTAGATGTTAAATTTGACTTGCATGTTTATGAAAGATAATTGAATGCAGAGAAATTAGTCAACTAGGTAAAGCAGATAGAAGTTTATTGCAGGGTGCAAAAGATAAAAATAGACACTTCAAAGATTCATTTGGCTACTCTCCGCATGAGCGATACAACTCTCATATGGTGGGAGAGTCGAACTCAAGCGGATATGGTACAACATGGTAAAATCATTTCCTCTTGGGTTGAATTTATTTTTGTAATGAGAAAGCAATTCTATCCTTTGGCATATAATCAAACATCTATGATTGAATGGTTACATCTAAAACACTTAAAAGGGAAAAATGTTCAAGCTTATACACAATAATTCAAGAAGAAGGCTTTAGCATTGGAAATTCCATTACACACTCGTAAAACTCTTCTTAAACACATTAGTGGTTTACATTCTTATCTTTGCCATACTATTTTGATATTTAATCCTGCTACTCATCTTGAAGCTAGCAAAGGAAAGAATGGTATAGAGAATGAACCACCTAAATTCGAGAAGAAGTCAAAGAAATATGGAAAGAAAACAACTATAGTGAAGAAAGAGAAGATCA
Source organism: Picea engelmannii (assembly GCA_009831015.1). Taxonomy (NCBI): domain Eukaryota; kingdom Viridiplantae; phylum Streptophyta; class Pinopsida; order Pinales; family Pinaceae; genus Picea; species Picea engelmannii. The sequence continues at coordinate 20,648 of ML853535.1, forward strand.
CATGCACTCATTGCAAGAAGAAGGGGCATGATGAAAATCACTGTTGGAAATTGCATCTTGAGTTGTTACCAAAGAAGTTCCAGAAGGAGGAGGAATAAAATATTGTTTCTATAGTGCAACATGACTTGGGGTCCGATCCAGGTGATGAGACAATGATTACAACTATGGGTATAAAAGGTATTTTTGGGTTGTTATATTCTTTGCAATGAAAGTCTAGTTGAGGTGAATCGACTGACGGTTGAAGGTCGAGGTGGATCAACAACAAGTCAAAGGTCGAGGTAGTCGACCGAGTAAATTCAAAGTTGAAGATATCGACGATAATTCAACCAACAAGAGGTTGAAGTGTGGGTGTGAGACAACTGAATAGAGACTGAATGAAGGTCGATTGGTATTCGACTGGTAATCTGACTTTGAGTCGACTGTAACAGGATCTCGAGATTTGCGGGGATTTTAGCCAATGATTTGCATGGATCTGTAACTGTTTTTGGGCGCCAATTATTTATGGTTTTTCCTGTTGTAAAGCCTATAAAGAGGCGTGTTGTAAGTTTGTAAAGGCTAATGTAGTAATGCAGGTTAATGCATGTAATCGATGAATCTTAGGATAGCTAGTCTTGAGAGAAATCTTTAGATGTAGGTTGTTGGTCATGCATATGTAAGTCGGATTGGCTACAGGGTTGTTCTTGCGCATGCAAGAGGGTATGATGTCGATTGTGTCTTAGGTGTGGACCAAGGTTAGACATGTAACATTTTATTTAGATTGAATAAGACAACAAGAGAGAAGAATGCTTGATGAATGTTGGTTTTCCCGGTTAAGGGTTTTTAGGGTAAAATATTGGTGTACTGTGTGATTGATTTGTCATTTTCATTCTTGATTAAATTCTTTTTCTCCTGTGCTAGGTTTAGTGTGGAAGTGTATCTCATTTCCTGACATGTGGTATCAGAGCTTAAATCTTCCCTGACAGGTGTGTTATCAGAGCGGTGTCAGGATTTGGCAAGTATATCAGATCTTGATTTACCAATCTTGAATATGAGAACTAAACCCTAGGTACAGTAAGAGTCGTAAGTCATAAATTGTGGTAAAGATCGTGGTAAAGAATGGAGAGCAATTCCAAAATAGAGATAGAAAAATTCAATGACCAGAATTTTGAGCTTTGGAAGTTTAAAATGGAAGATCTTCTTGTAGATCAAGAATAATGGACAACGATCTATCCAGGTCCCTAGACGATAGGCATGTCAACGGAAGAATGGGAGAAACTCGAAAGAAGAGCAAGAAGTATGATTCGGCTTTGTCTTGCAGATTCGGTGTTGTTGAATGTATCAGGTGAAGATTCATCCAATAAACTATGGGACAAGCTGGGAAGCTTATACCGTCTGGTAAATAAGTTGTTTCTCAGAAGAAAAAAAAAACTGTATCTTTTCAGGACGTGTGATGGAAGTTCGGTGATTGAGCATTTAAATGCATTTAATACCGTGTTAATCCAATTATCATTTGTGAATATTAAAATCGTTGATGAGGAGAAGCGTATTAGCCTATTATGTTATTTTCCAGACTCTTGTGATAGCTTAGTTATGGCTATTGGGAGTAATACAACCACACTAGCGCTATAGGTGTTATTGGATAAATCCGTGAGTGCGGACACAAACCGATCTCCCTAGATCCACCTGGATCTAGAACAAAACAGGACAAAATAATACACTTTCCCTAGATCTAGCCTATTGAATGAACTAAGAAGTAAGGATTATGGACATACCTTAT
>ML853535.1:29660-42865 GCA_009831015.1 Picea engelmannii
CATAGGAAAAAGCAATTTCTTTTCTCAGGAGAAGTTCTTCTCCCTTCTCTCTTTAGGAACTCAGGCCACTGTGACCCCTCTGAAGGCAACAAATAGGTTTACATCATTAACGATCATAGGGATGACGAAAATAATGTGTAACAATAGGACGTAGTTGCTTCTCTGTTGTCGAAAGCAATGAGAAGGAAGAACATGGAAGGATCGACAAAATATGCTCTAGTAGTAGAGGTCGACCGGTAGACATAGATAAAGGCATGTTCTCCATTAGAAAGTTCAAGTTGAAGGGTAGATCTAAATCCCTGGTTCATTCGACACGAATATGTTGGAAATGCGGTAAAGTTGGGCATTATAAAAAGGACTGTAATTCGAACGCAACAAAAGTCAGTGTTGGATCCAATGAGAAGTAGTTGACTGAGAGAAAGACAACCCCGAATAAGGGAGCTGATGTGTACCTAGCGTTGACTAGTGCACAGTCGGATCAAGATGTTTGGTTGATCGACTCAGGATCATCATATCATATGACACCACATAAAGAATTGTTATGTGAATATGAACGATATGATGGGGGTGATGTGTTCTTAGGGGACGACTCAACAACCAAAATTGTCGGACGAGGGAGAGTTCGAGTGATACTACAGGATCGAATGAAAATAACCCTTCTAGGTGTGATACACATTCCATTTTTGGTAAGAAACTTGATATAGGTCATCAAGATGAGTGATGCAGGTGTGCATACTCTATTTCAGAAGGTTCATGCAAGATGGTCATAGGTACAATGGTCTTAATGAAAGAAGTTCAGATTGGTACGCTATACAAGTTGTTAGGGAATGTTGACTCGACTGAATGCAACAACAACAATGCTCCTAAAATCAACTCGAGTATGACTCAACTCGACTTGAGTTAAGTCAGTTCAAATCGACTCGACAAGACATGATAAAATCGACTCGACCAAGCTATGACACGAGATGATGGGACACATTGGAGAAAAAGGACTTTGAGCTATGCAAAGAAAAGGTATGGTTGAAGGGTTTCCTAAATGTGGTTCAGAGGTCGTCTTTTGTGAACATTGCATATATGGAAAACAAAGTCGGGTGAGGTTCCCATCTGGAGCGACAAGGACAAGTGGGATTCTAGATTTGGTTCATAGTGATGTGTTTGGCTCGGTTACAGTGCCTTCACTTGGTGGATCCTTGTATTATGTCTCCTTCATAGATGATTTCTCGAGGAAGACATGGATATATTTATTGAGAAAGAAATCATAGGTTTTCGAGAGATTTAAGGAGTTTAAAGCTCTTGTGGAAAACTAGACAGAGAAAATGATTAAAGTGTTGAGGACTGACAATGGTGGTGAATTCTGTGGAAAGGAATTTGATCAGTTTTGTAATAAGTGTGGCATAACACGCCAAAATACCACACCATATACCCCACAAAAAAATGGATTTGTCGAGAGAATGGACATAACATTGATGGATAAGGCAAGGAGCATGCTCGATGGTGTTGAGCTTGCACAAGAATTCTGGGTGGAGGCAATCAACACTGCAAGATATATGGTGAATATGTCTCCTTCCTCGGTGCTAGTCGACACAACTCCACATGAGGTATGGTATGGTAATAATCCTTCAGTTGCACATCTCAAATTATTTGGCTGTGATGCATTTTTGCACATTCCCAAGGAAAAGAGGAGCAAGCTAGAAAAGAAGGTAGTCAAATGTATTTTCATTGGATATAAAGAAGGAATGAAAGTATATAAGCTCTGGGATCCTACATCAAGAAGAATAATGTATAGTTGAGATGTGGTCTTTAGATAAGTCGAAGGTAAGTTCGAGCCTGAAGAAGTTGTTCAGACCGAGAATAATACTGAGACGGTGTGGTTTGAACTGAGGAACGAAGAAGTTGATTCAGATGAGTCCATTGAATCTTAGGAAGAGGTGGAACAATTGACCCCGGTGATAAGAAGGTCAGAAAGAATAAGAAAACCCTCTGAAAGGTATAGTCTACCCAAATTTCATTTCACATTCGTGCTAACTACCATCGACGATGAGCCCAAGTTGGTCAGTGAGGCAGTCTAATTGACATAGGGTAAACTTTGGAAGGAAACCATGGGTTAAGAGATGGAATCCTTGCACAATAATGAGACATGGGATTTAGTAAAGTTGCCTAATGGAAGAAAGATCATCAGCAACAAATGGGTATTCAAGAAGAAGATGAATGCCGTATGACAAGTCGAGAAGTTCAAAGCTCGATTGGTAGCGAAAGGTTATTCCCAAGTCGAGGGAATCGACTTCGGTGAGATTTTTTCCCCTGCTGGAAAACTAAATTCCATTAGAGTACTAATGTCTCTAGCTATAACATTCGATCTGGAAATATAGCATATGGATGTGAAGACAACATTCCTACATGGGGACCTGGAAAAAGAAATATACATGAAATAACCTGAAGGATTTGTACTAAAGGGTAAACAAGAGTTGGTGTGCTAACTGAAAAGATCCCTTTATGGTACGAAGCAATCACCTAGGATGTGGTACCCAAATTTTGACACATACATCCTTAGTTTGGGATTTGTGAGAAGCAAAGTTGATCACTACATATATTCCAAGGAAGAAGGCGGGATCTTCATATATGTAGATTTGTATGTCGATGACATGTTGCTGATTGGAAACAACATGGACACAATAAAGGAAGTGAAGAAGAAACTATCCTCCAAGTTCGACATGAAGGATCTCGGTGTAGCTAACTTCATTATGGGAATGGATATAAAGAGAGATCGAGCCACTAGAAATCTCTGGTTGAATCAAATGAAGTATATTGAAACAATTCTAAAAGGGTTCAACATGCAGGATTGAAAACCAATGAAGTTGACAATTCTTGTGGGAGCAAGGCTTACTGTTGAACAGTGTCCAAAGACATAAGAATAAATAGAGGATATGGAACGTGTTCCCTATGCAAGTGTTGTTGGTAGTCTAATGTATGCGATGGTATGCACTCGAACAAACATTGTCCATGCAATGGGAATGTTGAGCAGGTACATGTCAACACCTGGACAGGAGCATTGGAAAACTGTTAAGAGAATATTCAGGTATTTGTGTGGCACAAAGGAATATGCTATATGCTACCAAGGAAGACCTGGAGGTGATAGTGGTAAATTAAATGTACATGGATTTGTCAACGCTAACTAGGCTAAAGATCTGGATCAACGAAGGTCGACCAATGAATATGTATTCAAGATGTTCGGTGGAGCAATAAGCTAGATGAGTAAGTGACAGGCAGTCGTAGCCTTGTAAATAACAGAAGATGAATACATGGTGGCCACTCATGGAAGCAAATAAGAGGTATGTAATGAAATGTTGTGTTCAAAAATTGGGTTTGAGCAGAGAGATATGAAGGTGAGTTGTGACATTCAAAGCACAATATTTTTGGCAAAGAATCCTGCTTATCATTCGAAGACTAATCACATTGATGTACAATACCATTTCGTAAGAGATATGGTGGAAAGTAACAAGGTGCTACTGAAGAAAGTAGACATGTTGGAAAATATAGCAGACTCATTGACCAAGTCTGTGAGTGTTGTGAGTTCTCTTGATGCAGAGAGGAAATGGGCATTTTTTCCCTAGGTTTTTGAACGAAAGTTCAATAATCTCCTGTTTCAGCAAAGAAGACAACAAGTGGGAAAATGTTGGGTTGTTATATTCTTTGCAGTGAAATTCTAGTCGAGGTGAATCGACTGACGGTCGAAGGTCGAGGTGGATCGATAGCAAGTTGAAGGTCAAGGTAGTCAACCGGGTAAAGTTGAAGTCGAAGATATCAATGACAAGTCAACCAACAAGAGGTTGAAGTGCGGGTGTGAGATGACCGACTAGAGACCAAATGAAGGTTGACTGGTAGTCAACTAGTAATCCAACTTGGAGTCGGCTGTAACAAAATCTCGAGATTTGTGATATTTGTAGCCAATGATATGCATGGATCTGTAACCATTTTTGGGTGCCAAGTATTTAGGTTTTTTCTTGTTGTAAAGCCTATAAAGGGGCGTGTTGTAAGGCTGTAGAGGCTAATGCAGTAATGTAGGATAATTAATGTAATTGATGAACCTTAGGATAGCCGGTCTTTAGAGAAATCTTTAGATGTAGGTTGTTGGTCATGCAGATGTAAGCCATATTGGCTACATACTTGTTCTTGCACAGGAAAGAGGGTATGATGACGATTGTGTGTTAGGTGTGGACCAAGGTTAGATATGTAACCTTTTATTCAGATTGAATTAGACAACAAGAGAGCAGAACGATCAAGGAATGTTGGTTTTCCTGGTTAAGGTTTTCCAAGGTAAAATCTTGGTGTACTGCGTGATTGCTTTGCCATCTGCATTCTTGATTAAATTCTTCTTCTCCTATGCTAGGTTTTGTGTGGAAGTGTATCTAATTTATTGACATGTATATCACTTGCTAGCCCAAGTTCTACTATTCAATCTTTTTAGACTGGAGATGATGATAAGAAGAGAAATGAACTTTTCCATGTAAGAGTCATTGTAAAACATACAAAGGTAGATACTTTATTTGATAGTGGGTCTCAAGTTAACTTGATTTCAAAAGAAATTGTTAAGGATTTGGGTTTAAAGACCGAGCCTCATGTAAAACCATATCCCTTGGGATGGGCGCAAAAGAACACTCGATTACAAGTTACTAGACAATGTACACTCAAGTTTGCAATTTCTTCCAAGTTTACCGATGAGGTGATACGAGATATTGTGCCTCTCAACACATGTGGAATCATCTTGGGTAGCCCATATTTATGTGACATAAAAGCCATATTTTATCATGAATAAAATAAATGTCATCTTCTTAAGGACAAGGTTGAATATATTTTCTGTGCTCATCATATCAATACTAACGAATATTTAGTGAGTATAGGAAAAATAAAGAGGCTTGTTGATGTTAGCAAATCTCTTGTTCTCATGTTGGAAAACCAAAGAAACCTAGATGTAGCAGATATGTCTCCAGGTTGTGATCCAGGTCATCTCCACGAGTTGGTAAAATCATTTGGTAAAACTGTTCAGAAGATAAACCAATTTGTTGATTCATTTCCTTTGGAAGTAATGTATTTCTTACTATTGCAAGCCGGTTTTTTCTGGTTGATAGACATGACAATGCATGCAAGAGATTGCAGAAGTAAGGAAATGAATGTTTATATCAACAATATAATTGCATTTTTTACCATGGTTGGATAGTTTGTTGTGATGCATTAGGTTTTCACTATCCAATCATGATGGGTGGATTCTGGACAAGTGGGGAGGCAATGCCTTTGCTTAATTAATGAATGATCAAATTTTGGTGGTCCAAAAGATTTTTAATGGGGAGGAATGATCCAGGAGGATCCAGGATGGCCAAAATTTTAAAGTCCTCAGATCGCCTCAAGAATGACACCATTTCGAAGAGCTCGATGAGAGCTTTCCGATGGTGTGAACGAGAGCTCAAATGAGCTCTACATGAAAAATTTATGATCAGTGAAAGTTCTGGTCCAACATGGAAAAAGTCAAAGTGACATAGACACATAGTAGTGATGATGTGTCATGCTAATGTGGCAGTGATGACATGGAAATATTGATGTGGCATGCTGACATGGTAGGTTGGCATGGCATGATGACATGGCAATGATGATGTGGCAGTGTTGACGTGGTAGTGACATGTGGCAGACATAAGGACTAGTGAGCAATTGACACATGGCGCCATGTGGCACATGGGTGGTCATGGAAAATTTCATTGGTTATGGCTTATTTATTTAACAAACAAATTGAAATTATTTTTAAACATATAACAAATATTTATTAAAAACTATATTCCATTAAAAGTGGATCAAATCTCCATTAAAAGAGGATCCAAAATCCATTAAAAGTGGATTTGGTTATTTTAAAATATGTCGATTTGTTATATGATATATGGTTATAAACCATAGATATTTTATGGTTATAAACCATATATATTATATGGTTGTTAAAACATATATTTCATACCCATTTAAAAAAAATGGTCAAAGCCATTAAAAGTGGGGAATCATATCATATGGATGGATTATGTCATATGGTTACGGATTTTAACCATATACATATGGTTCACCAAAAATTAGTTGGCCATATATTATATATGAGATTTTTAAAGACCACATGATTTATGGTGTCCGTTTCATAGGCCATATATTATTAGGGAAAAACCATATATGGTTGTTGAGATATATTGTTATGGTTAACCAATTTATTGGTTTGGTCAGACCATATATGTATTAAAGTTGATATTTGGTATGTTTTATTCCCCAAATTAAATGAGACCAAATCTCATTAAATGTGGGTGAAGGAAGACTTGAAGTATTGGCTCTTTGGTATATAACCAAGGGGGACTTTACCATTGAGAGGAGGCATTTTTCATGCCCAAGAGGCTTATTGGTAATGGGGGAAGCCTAGAACAAAACATAGCCGTGTGTATAGTAATTTTTTATCAAAATTCTGAGGTGGATGCAATGGTGCAAACCGGAACTGGATATGAGCAACATAATTGAGAGTCATTTTCAGAAGTTGGACATGTTCATGTATTTTTGCTAATTTTGTTGATTTAATGAAAACGCCACTCCACGAGAAGCGAATCCAAAGACTTAGCCAGGGTGTTTGGTGAACTTCGTTATCAAGTTTTGGTGTATTTGTGTAATTTTTTTCTCTTTGATCTCCTCTTTACTTTTCACAATTTACTTATGTGAATGGGTTATGCAAGTTAATTTCGTAAGTGAATATTCTAGTTAAAGTGAAGCTATCTACATAACAATGCAAGATGCATTGTCAATTTAAAGATCCTGTTAACTGAGAAAATATTTGTTATCAATAAAGGATTAAATATTAAATTGGTGACTAAAGACTTCTCATATAAAAAATCCAAGCCAAGTATAAGGCAAGGCATGACAAACATCGAGTTGATCATCAGTTCAAAGTCGATGATCAAGTATGGCTACATATCAACAAAGATAGAATGAAAGGTGAAGGTAAAAAGCTAAGGCCAATCTAATATGGTCCATTTAAGATCTTAGAGAAGATTGGTACTAATTCCTTTCATTTAGATCTACTAGCCTATATGTAGATGTATTCAGTGGTAAATGTTGAGAATTTGAAGTTTTATGAGCCTCCTCTGATTATGGATGAAGATGAAAGTATTCAAGTTCCAACCGTTGATGATTTTTCTCCAAAGTATTTGGATGAGCTATAGGAAGATGTCATTCTCGATTGAAGGATTAGAAATTCACAGTGAGGTGATGCAGAATATCTTCAAGTTGGTCTTAAAGGGATAAAACCAAATAAATCCAAATGGATGGAGATTGTAAGGGTGAGGGAACTATACCCTCACTTAGTTGTTGAATAAATTTTTGGTGGTCTAAAAGTCTTCCAATGGGGAGGAATGATCTAGGAGGATCCAAGAATTCTCACAGAGGCCTAGGAAGATCCTGAACATCCATAGAGGTCCAGAATGGTTCATAAATTCTCAAAATTCAAATGCTTCAAATTGTACTGAAAATTCCATCATTGCGTAGAGCTCGACGATAGCTTTCCAACAATGTAAATTTTGCCTCAAACGGAGTTCGTATGCAAAATTTATGAGCGATCAAAGTTCTAGTCAATCCTGGCAAAAAGGTCAAAGGTCAAAGTACAAGGGAAAATATAGGGGTGACACATGTCACCACTGCAAGGGTGACATGTGGCACCTAATTGGTAGTTGACAGGGAAAGGTACCACACAAATGGATGAATGGTAGATTGACAAGTGGTAGACAATTAGTTTAATCATATTATGACATGTGGTATTGAAGAGCCAATGAGAAGCTACCACGTGGCAGCCTCCCATTGGCCTGTATGGTCATGGTTCATTAAAATATTTGGGAGTCGACAGGGGTTGAACTCGCGACCTCCCAAAGGTATTAACAAAGTCCACTCTACCAACATGTCACACAATGCCACTTGATATCTATATGGCATATTATATATTTAAAGTTGAACAAAGTTTCATATGGGTGGCCAAAGTGTCGAGGGCCAAAGCCCTCGACCCTTGTCCCTTGGTCTATGTATATACCATGTAACCAAAACAAGAGCTCTCACGAATTTTAAGCGAGAGTTGTTATAACCACGTGTTATATTGTTATAACAATATATATATATATATATTCCAAAGATTCGCACGGAGGTTATATACTATTGTTTTAACCATATGCCTAGTCGTTGTAACCAAAAGGATTATATAGTATGGTCAATGGGGCTCGAACCCCAGACTTACTATAAATAACACCAACGACTTAACCAATTCAACTATAGTTCGGATTTGGTTACAAAACCAACCAACTATATTTAATGTATGCCCAATAATTTCAGGATTTGGTTAGAAGGGGCACCCTATTTAATGGTGCTCACCCCAAGAAAAAAGACACAATTTCATGCAGAGTTGTCTCGAAATTCATGCACGAGGGTACATAAGTTTATGAGGATACACCGTAAAGCGTGTTGAGGGGTACCTTAAGAGAATTTCAAGTATTTTATATCAATTTTGCATGATTTTTCATTGGGAATTCAACGATGCACTCCATTTTTTCATTTGAGCAACATGTAAAAATTTCATTGTAAAACATAAACATTTGAGCATTAATAAAAGAAGTCTCTATTGGAAGTGGACCCAGAGAGGTGACCCAAATTGGGTGAAATCCATTTTTTTTCCAACTTGCGTATGTGATTATATTATTGTTGCTCATTTCAAGTTCAATTATTTGCAAGTCATTTATCATTAAAGTGGATTTGGTTAGATAAGTTCTTCACACGTAATTTTCAAAACAATCAAGTTATCATATTATTTCGAAGATCAAGTAGATGTTTATGTGTATTTAAAATTATTGTCATCTAAGGATTTTTGGGATCAATTGCACACATTTTACTCCTTTCTTTTGCAAAGAGGTTATGGGATGGCCAATTTTTGAAAATCCCTCTATGAATCTTCTGTAGTATCCTATCAGTCCCATAGATGACCTTATATCTTTCACATTCTTTGGAGTGGGACAATTAATAATGGTCATGATCTTTTCTAGATCAACTGATATTCCTTGATCTGATACAATGTTCCCTAAATACTATATTTTCCTCTGATAGAAATCATGTTTATTGAACTTGGCATGCAATTGATGTTCTCTTAGTGTCTGCAACACTAATATGAGATGCTCCTCATGTTCTTCTTCTGAATTAGAGTAGATAAGGATCTCATCGATAAATACTGTTGACCTCCTCTTCAACTAGGGGGTCAAATCCATGTACCATGACGATATGCATCATCATATGCAAACATGTCGAAGACTTTTTGGTTCTACAGGGCATTTTTGCTTCAGCACACAGTTTTGTAAGCGATATTTCCGCACTCCTGCGCAGGTTTATAATGTAATAGGTCTACATGGATCATGGTTAGGCCAGTTGCCTTAGGGTTTCTTCATTAGGAGAGTTCCTTTCACTGAGTGTTTTTTATCCTCAGGAGGTTAATGTGGCCTAACCAGTCGGGTTAATCTCTCTTGAGTTTTTCACTCCCACCCAATAAATCCTCCAAAGTGGTGGAAGGCGTTCTAATGAATTCATTCCTAGGTAGCTAGTGTTTAGGATGTTGTAAATGACCATGTAAGACATCACGCGAAATTTTGCGGAATTCCGTCAAGTATAGCTAGGTTTTTAAGGTTATGAATTAATTAATTAATTATGGGTAATTAATGTAAAACTTAGGTCCCAAGATTTTTGATAGGGGTATTTGTACATAAAAGAAAGCTAATGAGACCCCCTACACCTGTGGACCAAGTTTCAACTCAGTCGGACAAGTTTTGCTAGGTTGTTTGTCCACTTAGAAGTTTTTTCGGAAAACGACGATTTTAATTGCCAAACCCAGGACATGGGCAAATGCCAATTTTGTAATAGTTAGTCAAATCGGGTGAAGTAAGTGGAATTAGTGTTAAGAGAGACTACCTAACCCATCATAACCCTTTACCTACCCCTTTAAACCCACTTTAATTTATTACTCACCTTTTTAATTAACTCCCCACTTAAATCTACGTCCCCCTTTGAGCTTGCGTACTCCCTTCCCATGTTAAAATTGGATTTTTACTTTGTAATGGAATGTGGGTCCCTCATCATCCATTCACATCCCATTAAGGAGTGTGCTCTACACACTCCTCCTCATTCTCACCTTGCCCTCACGTAAGCTCACGCATGCTTCTTAGCTCACACATTCCATTATGGATATGTGCCTCCTCTCCCACGTAGGATTTAGTTTCTCCCTTTATAAAATCATGGGTCCCTTCTCCATTACATACGACTCCCCTCCACCTCACACTTTAGAGTGTGGACTCCACACTCCACATGCCAGCTAACCCTCATGTAACCATCATCATGCCTTTCCTTTTTTAAGCATGGAAACATCAACTTTAAATTGGATTTTGTTTTGGATTAATGCACGGTTCCTTTCCTCCACCACTCACTTGCCTTCAAGGCGTGTGTCTGTCACACTCCATAAATATTTCCTTCATCCCTCACTCTTTCCTTTTGGACTCACGTGCCCCTCACTCTTTCCTTATTAACTGATGCTTTATCTCTTGAAATAAAGTGGAAAGGATCTCACGTTTGAGGTGGAAACATATCGTGAAAGGATGGAAGATTTCTTTAATGCATGCGTGGGTCTCTCCTTGGACCAACGCATCCCTCTTCCATGGCCAACTCACCTCTCCACTCTCTTTACTTGCCATTTCCCCTCACCCTAAAAGATCAAGCTCTCATTGGCTCGTTTTAGCTTTGAGTTGTCTTTCCCTTTGGATCTTTAACACTTGTCAAAGATCCAAGAGGGGTTTCTTGGTCTCTCAAGGCTATATAAGAAACCTCTCACTCCCTCATTATTCACCATTCTTGACAATATTGTTATGCTACCAAATTCTCTCCATCCCATTCCTTCTCTCTCTCACTATTGTCATATTGCTTCATTAGTTTTGGTTATTGAAGAGCTTGGAGAAACTTTGTTGCTACAACCTCTTCCCATTTAATAATACAAAAATCAGTTTGGAGGAATTGGGAGTGTTGGATTTTGTCTACATGCTTCATTTACATACTCGAGGTGATGTTGTTCTTGTTTTCAGTATTTTGTGATCACTAAAATAGTATAGCTGAGGTATAACTTTGTTTGCTTGGCTAGGTGGAGTAAAACTTTGTTTGCTTGCCTATATGCGTTATATTCATGTTTAATACTAACTTTGTTGTATTACCCATGCATTCAATCCATTTATCTATTTGATCTCACGGTTTATTGAAGCTTGCAGGTTTCCTTGAAAGGAAGTTGTTGGGATAGCTTCAAGGACGAACCAGCCCTCATCTTCACTTACACTCCACAAGCAATTTTCTGTTCTTCTTCCTCATTCTTACACTTTCATATTTTGGTATTTAGCATGCTTAGATTGGTCATTTAATCAATATAATTTTCTGGTTTACATATGTAAGAAATTTTTGCCTAAAAACATAAATTTCATGAACTTTTTAAGTGTGTTGCAGCTCAAATCAACAAGCAATAGCTTGCTGATTTTTGCAGGTTCTTACCAGGACAAGAGGGCATGCTGCCCAATCACATGCACAACACACCCTCCAACAACTCTTCTCACTGTGGTAACGTTTTCTTCTTCCCGATCTACTCTAAAATACTGTAAACGCAATCCCGAAGGAGTTGTACCCAAGCAACTTGCTTTCCTTTCCTTCAATCTTTACTTCACAAGCTTAGCTAGATTAGTCGTGATTTCTACATGCATGCTTAACTAAAAATAATCTAGAGTAGATCTCACACTTAATTGCTAGATTAGAGCCCGTGGAGGCATAGTTGATATTTGCTTTCGTGATTTACTTTGCATGCATGTCATTTTTTGTTGCAGCGTTTTATCTTAACACATGCATGCAAACATCGATATCTTAAAGGGTTCAATTAATCAATCTTTTACAATTCTGCAAGTTATTTTTAGTTCTTATATCTTACATGTGAAATCTAATAATCTAAGAATTCAATCACTAATTCCGGTTTGGATCCCCAAGGCCTTTTCCGGAAACTAAAATTTAACTTGGAATCCATTTGTTTAAAGGCATCAACCTTCTTATCTCTAAATTTTCAGTATTTTGGCAATCCTTGGTTGAGCAAGCTACAAGCACTCAATCACACTTTGCAATATTTATCTCATAGGTCTAAAATTTATTAATTAGAATTAATAGGACACCATAACTCACCATCTTCGCCGCTTAAAAACTGGGGTTTTGAGGAAAGCCAAGGAAAATTTTCCGGAGTACTCGGCCTTAGGGTTGACCTATGAAGCTATGGTAGGCCTCGTTGCCTCACTTCTTGAGCATCCAACAACCACTTGGTAATAGGGGGAGGAGAGTTTTTGGGTTGACACCTAGATAGAGCTAAAATTAATCTCACACCTAATCACTTAATTTAATCTCCAATCTACAACATCAACAATACGGTTACACACTTGCAAGTTCATTGATCTCATTGTCTTTCAATTTACATTCATATGCAAGCTATATTTGATGTGTTGTAGAAATAATATCTAAGTGGTTACATCTTTCATTTGGAATATTTGGCTTTCCACGTTTTTATTTATCCTTAATTCTTGTACTTGTGGTGTGATCCTTCAAGAAGTGTGCATCCACCTGGAGGCATTCTCTTGATTGGGTCTTGAGTGCTTTGCGTCTCTTGGCCATTGAAAAGCAGTCCAACGGAACTCTATCTGTTGTGAGCATGCTTGGCTTCATGTGTTGATGATTGCTTTATCTTGAGTATCTTTAATTCATGCACATGCGAGCAAACGTGTTAGTATATTGTATATCTTGTATTTTTCTTAGTCTTAATCTGTACATCTTAAGAATTCTTTTGTATATCTTGTATCCAGTCTAAGGTAGCTTTGTATCTGATATATTATTTGTGTCTAGTTGTATCTATCTTGTTGTAATCTAGTAATACTTTGTAACTTGTAATTACCTTGTAACGAACACCCTCTTAACTTAGTTGACCCCATTGCCCAATCTTAGGCACTAGTCTTAGTTGCCCTAGGAAAAGGTCTGACTCTCATACTTAGATAGTTGCATCTTGCATTTGTTGATTAACATCATAGGCTAGATTCCCCTTAACCTTTTAACCA
>ML853535.1:42915-56470 GCA_009831015.1 Picea engelmannii
CTAGATTCCCCTTAACCTTTTAACCAATTAAAACCAACTCCTAGAACATTAAACTATAAATCTCATCTAGTAACTAGGGTCTACCCCCCTTGGCTTCCCTAGGAGTTAGCCTAGATGGAAGAGGTTCAAGTCAAAGTGACAGCATGGAATTTGAACCTAGGTATTGTGCCTCTGAGGACACACTAAGTGAGCAGGACTTAGCTCACATTTGCAAGTGTGTATAAGGACGGCAACATCTTTGGCACCGTTGCCGAGGATAAGTCATTTATCCTTGGTCAAAACGACTTAACTTATTCTTTTAGAACTAAGCAATAAAACACTTTAGTCCCTAAAAGTCTTTGAACTTGCATTGGTTGATTGAGTGTGTTTCCTTTCCAAGTGGCGACTCCATTGAACAAATCTGTCAGGTATATTACTAGGAGCGTTTCACAAGGTTTGATTTACTCTTTTCCTGAATCCGAAAAGGTTTATAAGAGGAGGATAAATCGCCTTGCCCCTAAGAGGCTACTTGAAAGTCTTGGAGAAGAAGCACTCCTTGATATCCAATTCTTGTTCCAAACCAATAATCAACAAACTGTTAATAATCCCACTAATAATACTAATGCAACCATGAGTATATTCTTGAGGCCTTTGAATTTTGCAGCAATCCAAGGTGCCCCACACAAAGTTCCTGAGAAAGCCATAGACAAGCTACCTACCTTTCAGAGAAATGATGCAATCAGTGCAAAGTCCCACATCTTGAACTTCCAGAGGTGTGTCTTGAATTTTTTCCAAGGTCATGACGAAGAAGACGTAAAGATGACCTTGTTTGTGTATTCACTTGAGGGGGATGCCACTGAATGGTTTACCGATTTTGATCCAACTAAGTTTAACACCCTTGATTCCATATTGGATGAATTTAGAAAAAGATGGGGTGATTAGAAGGAACATAGGTTTTAGTTAGCAGCCCTCACTTCTAGCCATAAGAAAGAGAACAAAATTGTGGAGGAATTCAACGCTCAGTTTAACAGCCTAGTTAAGAGTTTGCATGATGATATAAAACCCTCAAATGCTGCAGTCTTGATATATTATATGGAGGCTTTTGAGGGAGAAATGAGATATGCCTTGAGGGATAAAGACCCTCAGGATTTGAAAATAGCACAAGCCACGGCTATCAAAATTGATAAAAATATGCAGGATGCTAGGAAGTCTAACATACTTGGTTTTACTAGAGGATCTTCTTCCCAACTTTATGATGAGAAGAAGAAGAATGTTGAAACTCAAAAATCTTCTAATGATGGCATTAAGGAACTCACTCAATTGATTAAACAAATGGAAGTTAATCATGTCAATCAGATCAAGAAAATGGAGATAAGCCAAGTAAATCAAATCAATGCCATACAGAACCGGTTGATCACCATGGAAAGGGGTCAAGGAAATAGGCCCCAACATAGGTCAAATGACAAATGGCCTAAGAAATCTCCTCCCCAAGATCAAATACCACCAGATCCATTTGAATCCACTAATTGGGTTAACCACCAGGCTGTTCATTATTGCAGACCTTGTGAGCAATTCCATGATGAATCAACATGCCAAGTCTTCCTTCACCGTTATGATGAGACGAGACCTTATGGATCTTCGAATGAACAAGTTAATATGTTTGGTCATAAGTATAATGATGGCATGTATGATTGGATGGATTCAGATGAACATAATGAGGGGGCGAGAAATGCGAATTGCATGAGTGATGTTGTGGTGGATAAAGTGACATAAATGTTTGGTCCTAAAACTACTCCACAACAAGTAGCTGAAATGGCTAAGTTTAGAGGTATTACCTACCAAAGGAATGGAAATAAAAATCAAAGTAACAACCAAGCGAAATTTCCCAAGGTAGCTCAAAACCCCCCTAAGTCAAATGTGTATGCAAGCTCAAATTTAAATATTGACTTAGGAGGATGGTTAAGTAATGAAAAAATGTTGGTGCCAGTGTCAGAGTTAATGAAGATTCCTTCTCAGAGGGAGAAGCTGCTTAGATCCATAGATTTCCCTTCTCAGAAAAGTGTTGACATGCCACCAATGAGAACTTATCAGGATGCACCGGTTATTCTACAAAATATGGATAGGGGAAATGAAAAGAATAGACCCTTTTACCTATCCTTGCTCGTGAATGATTTTATTCTTCATAATTGTATGTTAGATTCAGGAGCTACTTCAAATGTTATGACTAAGAAAGTAATGGAACAATTGAACTTAAGAATATCTAGGCCTTATCATAAAATTTGTGCTATGGACAATAGAACCATAGTGGTGCATGGTTTGATTAAGGGATTACAAGTACACTTACCTGCATTCCCAGATATCATGATTAAGATGGACATTGTTGTAATTGATGCGCCCGATACTTGGGGTATGTTGCTAAATAGAAAGACAATTGCAGATTTAGGTGGTAATTTACAGATGGACTTAACTTATGCCACCATTCCAACTCCAAATGGTTTAGAGTTTAGATTGAATAGAGAGTTGGAAAGAAAATATCATGTGGAAGATCCTAGGAAAAAGGAAAATGAGATTGTTTTTTCGGGAAGTGGAAATGGGGTGTTATGAGATAGAGTCTAATCCTATAAAGCTGAAATTAAATGATAAACCCACAAGCATTTGTAATGTTTGGGACCCCATGGATTCTTTTGATGGGCTTTTTCTTGAGGAAGATTTGGATGAGACAGATAATGGTTTGCTTTCTTCAGAGTTAAAGTCAGAGTTGGATTTTTCAGTCAAAAATGTGTCACCATATCAACCTGCATCAGAGGAATCAGTTAGAGGTCAGAACAAGTCAGATGGAATTCTTGGGCCACACCCTCCTTATTGCAGAAATTGGGAAAATTAAAGATAGATTCAATGACGAAAATCTGATGGAGTTTACTAGGGATGATAAGGTTAATATTGATAAAGTAAAGTATACCATCCCTAATGAAAGATATGCCAAGCCTTTTAAAGAAAAACTAAGTTCACAGACTTTGCACTTGGCACCTATGGAAAACCATCAGAATATTTTTAAGGGGAACTGCCCCAAGTGGCCCAAGGTTAGAAACTGGGATTCACATGAAAGAATAAACAACTAGCATAAAGTGTATCAGTCTTCTAGCAACTCTTCTCAGCCAGTGGGATGACATAAAGTCAGACATGCTAGCAAGCGAACCCCGCCTTGAAGTGTTCTTCAAACAACAACTTGGTGTCCATTTGGACACCCTTTGTAATGTATCTCTAACCTTTCTCCATGTATGTCAGTTTTGTATTATTTCATTCATTATGTTGATGTGTAATTAGAATTATTTATGTATCATAGATTCATTTTGTAGTTATACATGTTGTACTTTAGTTCTTTCAAAATGTAAATATTGTTTATAGCATTTTATTTATTCGTTTGATATATATGTATGCTTATGTTGGATATTGGTGAGCACCTTTTGTAGATCTTGGATTCTCGTATGCTCTCCGTCCTAATTGAGAAGATCGAACACACGTCCCCATGTGGAGCCAGATGTTGACCGCCTCTTCAACTAGGGGGTCAACTCCATGTACCATGAAGATATGCATCATCATATGCAAACATGTTGAAGACTTTTTGGTTCTACAAGGCATTTTTGCTTCAACACACAGTTTTGTAAGCGGGATTTCTGCACCCCTGCGTGGGTTTATAATGTAATAGGTCTACATGGATCATGGTTAGGTCAGTTGCCTTAGGGTTTATTCATTAGGAGAGTTCCTTTCACTGAGTGTTTTTTATCCTTAGGAGGTTAATGTGGCCTAACCAACCGGGTTAATCTCCCTTGAGTTTTTCACTCCCACCCAATAAATCCTCCAAAGTGGTGGAAGGCGTTCTAATGAAGTCATTCCTAGGTAGCTAGTGTTTAGGATGTTGTAAATGACCATGTAAGACAACACGCGAAGTTTCGTGGAATTTCGTCAAGTATAGCTAGGTTTTTTTTAAGGTTCTGAATTAATTAATTAATTAATTAATTATGGGTAATTAATGTAAAACTTAGGTCCTGGGATTTTTGATAGGGGTATTTGTACTCAAAAGAAAGATAATGAGACCCCCTACACCTGTGGACCAAGTTTCAACTCAGTCAGACAAGTTTTGCTAGGTTGTTTGGCCACTTAGAAGTTTTTTCGGAAAACAACAATTTTAATTGCCAAACCCAGAACATGGGCAAATGCCAATTTTGTAATAGTTAGTCAAATTGGGTGAAGTAAGTGGAATTAGTGTTAAGAGAGACTACCTAAACCATCATAACCCTTTACCTACCCCTTTAAACCCACTTTAATTTATTACTCAGCTTTTTAATTAACTCCCCACTTAAATCTACGTCCCCCTTTGAGCTTACGTACTCCCTTCCCATGTTAAAATTGGATTTTTCCTTTGTAATGGAATGTGGGTCCCTCATCATCCAGTCACATCCCATTAAGGAGTGTGCTCTACACACTCCTCCTCACTCTCACCTTTCCCTCACGTAAGCTCACACATGCTTCTTAGCTCACGCAATCCATTATGGATATGCGCCTCCACTCCCACGTAGCATTTAGTTTCTCCCTTTATAAAATCGTGGGTCCCTTCTCCATTACATACGACTCCCCTCCACCTCACACTTTAGAGTGTGGACTCCACACTCCACACGCCAACTAACCCTCATGTATCCATCATCACACCTTTCCTTTTTTAAGCATGGAAACATCAACTTTAAATTGGATTTTGTTTTGGATTAATGCACGGTTCCTTTCCTCCACCATTCACTTGCCTTCAAGGCATGTGTCTGTCACACTCCTCCACAACTCTTTCCTTTTGGAGTCACGTACCCCTCACGCTTTCCTTATTAACTGATGCTTTATCTCTTGAAATAAAGTGGAAAGGATCTCACGTTTGAGGTGGAAACATCTCGTGAAAGGATGGAAGCTTTCTTTAATGCATGCGTGGGTCTTTCCTTGGACCAATGCGTTCCTCTTCCATGGCCAACTCACCTCTCCACTCTCTTTACTTACCATTTCCCCTCACCCTAAAATCTCAAGCTCTCATTAGCTTGTTTTACCTTTGAGTTGTCTTTCCCTTTGGATCTTTAAAACTTGTCAAAGATCCAAGAGGGGTTTCTTGGTCTCTCAAGGCTATATAAGAAACCTCTCACTCCCTCATTATTCACCATTCTTGACAGTACTGTTATGCTACCAAATTCTCTCCATCCCATTCCTTCTCTCTCTCACTGTTGTCATATTGCTTCATTAGTTTTGGTTATTGAAGAGCTTGGAGAAACATTGTTGCTACAACCTCTTCCCATTTAATAATACAAAAATCGGTTTGGAGGAATTGGGAGTGTTGGATTTTGTCTACATGCTTCATTTACATACTCGAGGTGATGTTGTTCTTGTTTTCAGTATTTTGTGATCATTAAAATAGTATAGCTGAGGTATAACTTTGTTTGCTTGGCTAGGTGGATTAAAACTTTGTTTGCTTGCCTATATGCGTTATATTCATGTTTAATACTAACTTTGTTGTATTACCCATGCATGCAATCCATTTATCTATTTGATCTCACAGTTTATTGAAGCTTGCAGGTTGCCTTGAAAGGGAGTTGTTGGGATAACTTCAAGGACGAACCTGCCCTCATATTCACGTACACTCCACAAGCAATTTTTTGTTCTTCTCCCTCATTCTTACACTTTCAGATTTTGGTATTTAGCATGCTTAGATTGGTCACTTAATCAATATAATTTTCTGGTTTACATATGTAAGAAATTTCTGCCTAAAAACATAAATTTCATTAACTTTTTAAGTGTGTAGCAGGTTCTTACCAGGACAAGAGGGCATGCTGCCCAATCACGTGCACAACACACCCTCCAACAACTCCTCTCATTGTGGTAACGTTTTCTTCTTCCCGATCTACTCTAAAATACTGTAAACGCAAGCCCGAAGGAGTTGTACCCAAGCGACTTGCTTTCCTTTCCTTCAGTCTTTACTTCACAAGCTTAGCTAGATTAGTCATGATTTCTACTTGCATGCTTAACTAAAAATAATCTAGAGTAGATCCCACACTTAATTGCTAGATTAGAGCCCGTGGAGGCATAGTTGATATTTGCTTTCGTGATTTACTTTGCATGTATGTCATTTTCTGTTGCATCTTTTTATCTTAACACATTCATGCAAACATCGATATCTTAAAGGGCTCAATTAATCAATCTTTTACAATTCTGCAAGTTAGTTTTAGTTCTTATATCTTACATGTGCAATCTAATAATCTAAGAATTCAATCACTAATTCCGGTTTGGGTCCCCAAGGCCTTTTCCAGAAACTAAAATTTAACTTGCAATCCATTTGTTTAAAGGCATCAACCTTCTTATCTCTAAATTTTCAGTATATTGGCAATTCTTTATTGAGCAAGCTACAAACACTCAATCACACTTCGCAATATTTAGCTCATAGGTCTAAAATTTATTAATTAGACTTAATAGGACACCATAACTCACCATCTTCACCACTTAAAAACTGGGGTTTTGAGGAAAGCCACAAAAAGTTTTCCGGAGTACTTGGCCTTAGGGTTGACCTGTGAAGCTAGGGTAGGCCTCGTTGCCTCACTTCTTGAGCATCCAACAACCACTTGGTAATAGGGGGAGGAGAGTTTTTGGGTTGACACCTAGATAGGGCTAAAATTAATCTCACACATAATCACTTAATTTAATCTTCAATCTACAACATCAGGAATACGGTTACACACTTGCAAGTTCACTAATCTCATTGTCTTTCAATTTACATTCATATGCAAGCTATCTTTGATGTGTTGTAGAAATAATATCTAGTGGTTACATCTTTCATCTGAAATATTTGGCTTTCCACGTTTTTATTTATCCTTAATTCTTGTACTTGTGGTGTGATCCTTCAAGAAGTGCGCATCCACCTGGAGGCATTCTCTTGATTGGGTCTTGAGTGCTTTGCGTCTCTTGGCCATTGAAAAGCAATCCAACGAAACTCTATCTGTTGTGAGCATGCTTGGCTTCATGTGTTGATGATTGCTTTATCTTGAGTATCTTTAATTCCTGCACATGCGAGCAAACGTGTTAGTATATTGTATATCTTGTATTTAGCTTAGTCTTAATCTGTACATCTTAAGCATTCTTTTGTATATCTTGTATCCAGTCTAAGGTAGC
Source organism: Picea engelmannii (assembly GCA_009831015.1). Lineage (NCBI taxonomy): Eukaryota > Viridiplantae > Streptophyta > Pinopsida > Pinales > Pinaceae > Picea > Picea engelmannii. The sequence continues at coordinate 50,086 of ML853535.1, forward strand.
TTTGTATCTGATATATTATTTGTTTCTATTTGTATCTATCTTGTTGTAATCTAGTAATACTTTGTAACTTGTAATTACCTTGTAACGAACACCCCCTTAACTTAGTTGACCCCATTGACCAATCTTAGGTAGTAGTCTTAGTTGCCCTAGGAAAAGGTCTGACTCTCATACTTAGATAGTTGCATCTTGCATTCGCTAATTAACATCATAGGCTAGATTCCCCTTAACCTTTTAACCAATTAAAACCAACTCCTAGAACATTAAACTATAAATCTCATCTAGTAACTAGGGTCCACCCCCCTTGGCTTCCCTAGGAGTTAGCCTAGACGGAAGAGGTTCAAGTCAAAGTGACAGCATGGAATTTGAACCTAGGCATTGTGCCTCTGAGGATACACTAAGTGACCAGGACTTAGCTCACGTTTGCAAGTGTGTATAAGGATGACAACAAATACCAATACAAACTTATCCAAATATTTGTTGAAAATGTTGTTAATGAGACACATGATTGTAGTCGGGGCATTAGTAAGTCCAAATGGTACCATCATGAACTCACAATGACTATACCTTGTTATGAAAGTTGTCTTATGAATATCCTCATATTTAATCCCGACTTGATGATACCCTGATCTCAATTCAATCTTTGAAAATACTTTTTCTCCTTGTACCTGGTCGAACAGATCATCAATTCGGGGCAAAGGGTACTTGTTTTTCACTATCACTTTGTTCAAATATTTGTAGTCAATACATAATCGAAGAGTACCATCTTTTTTCTTCACAAATAACACAGGTGATCCCCAAGGAGACACACTTGTTCTGATATACCCTTTATCTAACAAATCACACACTTCCATCTTCAATTCCACTATTTTAGGTGTACTCATTCTGTACGGAGCTCTTGATATAGGTGAAAAACCAGGCATGAGATCAATTGAGAAATCAATATCTCTTTTAGGAGGTAGACCTGGTATCTCTTCTGGAAATACATCTTTAAATTCTTGGAGTTTTGGATAGTCTTCAATCTTTGTCTCTTTATTTTATGTTGACTCCAATACATGAACTGTGTATAATTTGAAATCTTTTATGACACTCCTTTTTAATTGTAAGGTTGGAATCTATCTGATAGAAATGGTTCTCGGAGTTCCTTTCACTAAAATTGGATTCCCTTCATCATCTATGCATTCAAAGGTCTTATTGTAGCAGTTCAAATTTACTTTACGTGTTGTCAGCCAATCCATGCCAATTAAGGCATCATACAAACCCAAAGGTAAAATATTCAAATTCACCCTTGTGAGCAGTCTGTTCATTTCCACTGGGCAATCTTCTATCAATTCACTAACCTTTTTCTTTACTCATGTAGCCAACTAAACTAGCCAATATTTATTTTATTTTCTTTTCTGAAGAATACATGTATCAACAATATTAGGTGCAATGTAGCTATGACTAGATCCAAGGTCAATTAGAATAGAAATAGCTTTCTTAACAATCTTACCATCAAATTCCACCACCGATGTCTAGTGGTCTGCCTATCGATCCTTTGATGCATCATATATTTGTGGAATAATATTTGCTACATCATTCACTATTACAACTTCATGTATATTATAGGTAGTCTTCTTAGTTTCCTACCTATGAGGATAGTCCCTGAGCATATGCTGTTCTCCACATCCCCAATACTTGGGAGGCCCTTTCCAAGGCTTCCTTGGCTTTCCTGCTACTGACTCTACTTGTTTGTTTCCACTCTAAGATGGAAAATTCTGCTAAAATTTGCTTCATGTTGGATGGTTTGGTTAAAAAGTTCTTGATTGATTCTTAAACTACAGTTCTTGATTGATTCTTAAACTACAGAGGCTTAAATCCTTTCTTCCTCTGCTCAAACTTTTACTTTTCCTTTTCCTTCCACATCTTGTTGAATTCTAGTTTGTTCTTGCTTTTCTCGTAATAGTACTTACCCTTTCTTATTGTATCATCAAGAGTATTAGGCTCGTCAAACTCAATCTTGTCTCTATATGATTGAGGCAATCCACTAAGGAAACGTTGAATCTTCACTTTTTCATCTTTGATATTTGAACATACCTTAACAATTCCAAGAATTTGCTTGCATAGTCATCCATAGTTAACTTACCCAATTTCATTTCATGAAATTCCTTGATTTTTCCATCATACTATATCTTTGATAGGTACTTATGACGGAAATACTTTTTAAATAGTTTCCAAGTGGTTTTATTTTCACTGAGCTTCTTCACATTCTTAAGTTCCTCCCACCAGATGGATGCTCTGTCATTCAAGTTGTAAATAACCACTCTAGCTTTCATGTTTCCAGAGTAATCATGCACTTGGAAATACTTTCTCATACCAAGAAACCATGCCTCAGATTCCTTACCAGACTTCACCTCACCATTAAAGGTAGGTGGTTTTATCTTTTAGAACTCCCCCTGTAAGTAGTCCTTGGAAATTTTCTTCTTCTTCATATGCCTAGAAGAAGGTTTGGACCCATTACTGATGGATTCATTAGAAGTAGTTGTATTTTGACTTGAAGAAATTTCTATTGTATAAGTATCATCACTGGAGGTCTGGTTTTTTACGCTAAGAGACCTCTTCCTTGAAGGGATTTTACCTGTGCTACTTGATATCTGACCTTGTTGCATGTTTTTTTGAATCTCAGTCAAACTTTATAACATAACAACATTCAATTCCCTCTGTTCTTCTTTGGCTTTGATAAGTTTCTCATTATCTGATTTATGACTTCTCATAGTCTCTACCATGTCTAGAGGAGTCTCTCTCCTCTCATGAGTTTTAGTGTCTGGGATGTGTGGTGTATCTTCCATGATGTGTGTACCTTGTCTTTTTCTTTCTCTATGAAAAACCATGTTATATAACAAAACAACAATGTTATCTTTTCAGACATCTAAAACATTTCAAAATTTCGAGCCCATACAACCCCGAGTGTTGTAATCTCAACTTTGATACCATATGTAACACATCCAAAATTAAGAATATAAAATATTGTTGCAAAATTTATCTTTATCAAAAATATATTGATTTTCCTAGCAATGATTTAGGGAATAGCATGCAATGTTCAAACAATATTAATCTCTATTTTTTTTTATTAGAACCAGTGAAAAAACATATTTGTATTGTGTTTAATTTACAAGATGTAACATGCACACGATAATGGTATAGGAAAGCAGTTTCTTGATACAACCATTGTGTTCACAAGATATGGGTGTGTTGATGCTACACCCTATTCCAAACATCTTCATAATATGATGAGTTATTGTAGACAACTTTTACAAAAATAATGGAACCTATCTAGAATATCCTAGCTAGTAAGATTCCTCCATTAGTGAGCCAAAAGTGTAGTATTGGTTTAGTTCACAACATTTAAAAAAAGCGATATTAACAATGACTAGACTTCATTGGCTAGATTGTTTTTCATGTTGGGGTCAAAGACATACCTCAATAATGATTCTTTTATTGACAACACTTGTGGAAATTGTTTCTTCAACTTAGTAGCAACCAATTCACTATTACTTCAAGGAGCAACCATAACTTGTTCTTGTTCTTCAAGAGTGAATTTTCATGCAATATCTCATTATGGATTGCAATACCTGGGTTTGTAAAGTTCCCTATGCTAGTGCAATTCCTTTTTTTTTCATATTAATCAATATCAGCAACAACTCTTTAAGGACCGTCATGTTGCTTCGTACATTTACTACTTTCTCTGATCAAGTGATCTTTGTGATGAAATTGCAAGGGTTACTCAGGTATGAGGAGATGGGCATTTGAAATCTAATAGTACAAATATTTTCATAATCTTGTAGGATAGAAAGAAAAACAAGGATCTAGAACTCTATTTGTAAAAACGCATTCAGATTTCAAACCAAGAAATAAACCAGTCAAAATCTTATTGAAAACTTGGCATGAGCCTTTTCTATAAAAACCCCAAAAAAATCAGAACCTTATCCAATCTATAGCAAACAGCATAGGCATTATTAACCATATACGGATGCAAAGAGCTGGTGGACATTACCAAGTACCAAGGTGGCCAATTTCCCCAAATTTGTCATAACAGACTCGCTGAAATACATTGGACTTATTCTCTCTCTCTATTATGCATTGCCAGAAATAGGCTTGCAGAATTAAAAGCAACATAATGGCATCTTCAAGGAAATTACTCAAATGGCACCCATTTGTAGTAAATAATTTGATGGCACATAGAATAACAATGTGGGTAAAGGCAGAGCTAGAGGAAAACTCTCTTAAGGGAATGAAACTGCTGGAAAAAATGGTACATGTCAGCAATAAATGTGCAACAATGCGAATGAAAAGTGATCAAATTTCAAAACAATGCTACAGACAAATAGACTACACTTAATTGAACAAGGCAGTAGAGCACATAGAGGCATTTCCAGCCTGCAAATAGTGTATACCATAGGATCATTTGAGAAATGAAATATGCCAAACACCCAACTAAATGCATTGAGCAGATATGATCATCCAATTAGACAAAGTTCAAACTAAATAATAATAGTAACTAATGAAATACATGTCACCAATGTTATTATAAAGGAAACCAACTTGCAAAGTCAAAAGGTGAGCAGTTGAAGTTATAGACATCCTTTTCAAACAAAAACACCACTCAACAACAGTTCCCATAAATGTCACGATTTTTCCAACGAAAAAAATTCAAACAAAAACACCACTCAGCAACAATGCCCATAAAAGTCATGATTTTTCCAGCAACAAAAACATTTTTTTCAAACAAAAACACCACTCAACAACAGTGTCCATAAATGTCACAATTTGGCCAGTAACAAACAAATCACTCAACATCAGTGCCCATAAATGTCACGATTTTTTCATCAACTAAAATGTTTTTTCAAATAAAAACACCACTCAACAACAATGCCCATAAAGGTCACGATTTTTCCAGCAACAAAAACGTTTTAAGATCCTATCAATACATGGTAAGGTGATTGGGGACTTTGACGTCCAGATCATTGCCCAAATAGAGTTGCATTTGAATAAATGAAAGATTGCCTCTCCTGGCAAGAAATGAATAAATCTGAACCACAAGTACTGAAAATTAAAATTGAATTATGAGGTAGTTTTTTTTATTTTTCTTTGTACCTTCTGATATGTCTACAAAAACATAATACCTCACGATAAAAAATAACTGTTATCAATGGGACATAAAAGTAGTTAGTGATATCGATAATCCAAATACAAGAATTTCACCATTCAATGCTTAGAAGTTCAAGACTTGTCCCTTAAGAGCTAACCTGCCTTTTGTTCTATGTTAACAAAGTTGACTGCCAACATACAGAGGGTGTCGAGCATCAAAAGCTTTGGGTTTAAATTCATTTATAGTGCACCCAGAGTAATCAGGACAACAATTGAAGATATTAATGGAAGGGACAATACAACAAATCCATAGAAATAGACTCCACAGTATGTTGGAATTCTCATATACAGAGTGAAGGAAACTTGGCTCTAGATTAGGGATTTTGTTCGATGATAATGTCAAGAATATACCATGTAAACCAGAGAGGAAGACAACAAACATATGCATCTCATTTAACCATAATTTCCACAACTACTCATTTATAAAACCAAATATATAAGCAATAATAAACTTATATGTTCTAAATTTGAAACTCGAACTCAAGCCAATGTTTTCTTCTGCATATTTCTTGAAGACAGAGTAGCACTAAGACACCACATACCTGCCCCACACAACACAAGGAGCATCTCCTTCTCTGTTTTCCAATACCTCAGAAATTACTCATTCTCGTGCGATTCAATGTGTGCATAGAAGGTCCAGGCCGATGCCTCAAGATTCAACAAGGTTCTCCATGGTTTCTTGGTTTTTTCTCAAGGCCACCAACTTCCATTCATGGTTGGTTGGTCTATCATGGGATTGGATCCCTTTTTCCAATGTCTAACTTCTCTAAACTCTTCTCCACTTATTTTTCTAACAAGTCTCCCTTCTCCATTCAAATTTTCCTCATGGATAATGGCTAGAGAATTCAAACACAATTTCTCTTCCTATTTCCAAGAATGTAAGGGAGACAATTTGCTAAAATTTAGGAGTTGTGGCTTGGATTGAGGAATTTGTTTCCTCCACTCCTCTTAGCTTTTTTTTTCTTTGAAAAAAAAATTTGAAATTGGGTGAGGATTCAAGATAGCATAAGGTAGATGATTTAGGTATAAACTGTTGGCAAATGTTTAATAGGTAGCGCAAGCTTGTCATTGATGGCAAGATCAGAGTATGCAACGAAGGAAAAACAAGGACAAAGTACGCTCCGGAGGAGAAGCGCCAATGATCGCTGGATCTCATCCTGAATTCCCGATGGCCGTCAGATCTGAATGAAGACAAAAGGAG
>WSFP011381258.1:0-29559 GCA_009831015.1 Picea engelmannii
CCTCTGCCTAGAAATCTATGCGAGAGCAGAAATCTTTATGCGTTGGTTATATTTTCAAACAATTTCAATGGGACCTTACAGCCCTTAGACTCTTGCAACAGTCTGCTATACGCACAGCTCTATAAAAACCAGCTAAGTGGTGAAGTTCCTCTGGTATTATGGAGCTCTGATAAGCTTATACAATTGAAGCTCTATAATAATATGTTTGAAGGCCACATTCCCGAAGAGATTGGCGGAGCAAAGGATCTGCAATGGTTACAGATAGCCAACAATCAGTTCAGTGGAATCATTCCTCCACAGATCGGACAGCTGAGGAATCTTGTCAACTTTAGTGCAAGCAATAACCGACTGTGGGGACCTCTTCCTGATGAGCTTGCAGGCCTGCGTTCAATCAATAGCCTCCAGCTTGATCACAATTTATTGTCTGGGGTAATTCCAAAAGGGATAATGTCGTTGACAATTCTCTCTGAGCTGAATCTTGCCAACAATCAGTTAACCGGAGAAATCCCTGCATGGTTAGGCTCCATGTCAATTTTGAACTCTCTAGACCTGTCAAACAATCTACTAGAGGGGGAAATTCCTCCTGAATTGGGGAATCTGACGTTGGTCATTTTCAACGTATCCGGCAACCACTTGTCTGGCTCAATTCCTTACACTTTCCAGGTTTCGGCTTTTAAAGATAGTTTTCTTGGCAATCCTAATCTCTGTGGTGATCCAGCTTTCAAGCTTAGGGTCCGATCGTGTTCTTCAACGAAAGGACATGAATTATTACATCATTATTTAGTCATAATTTTAGTCCCAATAGTAGCAATTATATTGTTTTCGTGTTTGATTTATGTTGCTTTTTTCAATACGAATACCAGAGTGAGCAATTTCTTTGGGGGAAAACCAACGTCATGGGAAATATATTATCAGGCACGCTTGCAAATGGAGGAGCATACATCCAGTGACAGATGAAAAGTGTAAACGGGTAAGTGGTGGCATGCTAACATCTTAATTAAGCTCCTGTGATGCATCTCAAGTGCAGACATATTAAGAGTGGCCGCCCCTCTTGCACTTCGAAAATAGTTCAAGATTTTATTGTTTTCATTTAGGAAATTAAAATCTGGTAACATTTAGCTTGAAAGGAGTAACACAGTCTTAGCAGAGAATAAAATTGAAACAAAATGTAAGATGGTTGTGAGTAGCCCTTGGTAGAGAGCTGCTATGCTCTGTAAGGCACCTGCGTGTGCCCCGTGGTTATTGCAGTCGTAGTCCGCGTGTGATGGATGAGGTTGTCGTGATATTGTGAGAATAGTCGTTACCGTGTTTTAGAGTGACTCTCTTGGTTACGATAATATCGCTGATTTTCTAAAGAGAATCATGGTGTTTAATGTAACTGATTAGCAGTCAATTAAGTGTGAAATATGTTGTTTGTAGTTTCTTCCAAAAATATAATATAGTAGATTTCAGATATGTAGAATTGTGAAATATGTTGTTTGCAGTTTCTTCCAAAAATATCTAGTAGAATTTCAGATATAATCAGAATTTCAGATATAATCAAAGTTTTATTATGGAATTTTGTTGAGATATAATTAAAATTTTAATATGATTGAAGTAATTAAAGTAATGGAGTTTTATGATAACGATGAGAAAAAATTTAAGTAATGGAGTTTTATGAGAACAATGAGAAAAAATTCAATTAATTGAGTATAGTTTGGATGGTTGTGAGGAATGAGTGCTATCCTTCCCACCCGTATTCATATTCAATTCTCAGAAGACATGAAAACAACTTATAATGAGTATGTTGTAATGGCTGTAAATTTTTTTTTTTATAAATTTAATTTAATTTTAAATATGTAAATTTTTAAATATAATGATAGTTTTGATGTTAATTAAATTTAGTTTGAATAGTTGAGAGAAATATTGTTATTCTCTCATCCTACTTTAATTTGTAAATATAACATATTAATTTATAACAGTGTTGTAATAACTTCAAACCTTATTATTAATAAATGATCGAAAGAAATTATTGTTTCAAGTTAATTCAAAAATTGTGATCACTCTGGAATTAGGGTTTCAACCGTCGACCGCCCCCTACCATGGCTTCTGGTTTGGGGGAGAGAGATCCTCTACAACCTCCTCTGTCTCTTGACCTTGCTGTGTTCTAAGAACGTCTATCATCGTACACAAAATCAACAAAAGGAAACCCCCAGACGCGTTTTGTTAAGAAGCTTGATGAGATCCCGAAGGTCTCTGTTCATTCCTCCTCCTCTCGGTCGTTCGCCCTGAGACTGGCTGAAAATTGCTTGATCGGACAGTTCATGACACTCTGGCCTTCCCCAAGAGAAATGGCGCAATGGCTGGAGAAAAACTGGAAAAAAACGATAAAAGGGCAGTTTTCAACAGCTTTATGTGGTAAGGGATTCTATGAATTCCTCTTTGAAAATATAGCTGATAGAGATTTGATTTTTAGAAATGGCCCATACTTCATGGGAACCGGAGGAATGTATCTAAATCAATGGACTCCATAATTCATCCCAGAAAATGATATCCCCTCTGTTGTCCCAGTCTGGGTCAGGCTCTCCTTCCTACCTCTCCATTGTTGGAATGATGAAACCATAAAAAATATTAGAAACACACTGGGATGGTTCATCGATCGGGCCGAACCATGCAACGGACTACAATCCTATGCTTGTCTCTCTGTAGAATTAGATATGGAAAAATGACTTCCAGAGGCAATCCAACTAACCCTGGATGGGTGGTCATATATTCAAATGGAAGACTATGAGAAGATCCCATTTAAATGCAAAGCCTGCCATGAGTATGGAAATTTTGCCAAAAATTGTCCCAAGGCAACACTGGAGAACCCCGAGAACAAAGTGCCAGAGCAATGGTAGCTAGCCAAAAGAAAGAAAGTGACAAATAAATCAAGAGCCCAACAACAAGAAAGGAAAACCAACACCAGGCCCTCCTCACCAATCAAGGGGAAGTCACTGATGCAAAACAATAATGAAGAAGAAATCAACAAAAATAGGTATGATCCCCTTGAGAACCTAGAAGAAGAAATGGTCAACTCAAAAGAAAACACAGAAGAAATTAAGGGTCAGCAAATCCCAGATCCAGACCCTCCATCGGCTCAAATCGATTTTGATGCCCCTCAGCTCTTGGATCCCTCCCATGGGATGAAGGATGAAAGTCAGGAGGACTCGGGGGAGGAATTGGATATGGAACTCCTAAAGAGTGCCAGATCCTTGAAAGCGGGAAGGAAAACCAATAGAAACATAAGGCAAAAATATGCAAACTAGGACATAGAACTGGGAACCCAACCAACACGGGAAGAAGTCCTCAAAAAAGAAGGGAAGAGTGGAAAAGCTTCAACAACAAAAGGACAGTCTCATCCCACGAAAGGGGGGGCAACAAAACATGCCAATAAATAATGAAGGTAGTCTCCTGGAATTGTAGAGGATTGGGACAAAGAGAAAAAAAAAAAAAACAATGGGAAATTGAATCAAAACAGAGAGACCGCATATCCTCCTAAGTCAAGAGACCAAAATGCAGGGTTCTAAAGCCTTGTGAGAAATGAAACAAATCTGGAAATAAAGAAGTGGAATATTTCTAAATGCTAGAGGAGCGTCGGGAGGGATCTGCACAGTCTGGAATACTAAAATCTTCAGAGAAGAACAAAATTTAAAATCTTCACACTGGATGTTGGTGCATCTCAAGCATCTACAATCAGGTATCATCTATCATATCTATAATGTTTATATGCCTAATAACTATTGGAAAAAAATAGAATGATGGGAATCCTTAATGAAAATGAAAGGGATCGAAATACACAATAATTGCATTATAGCAGGAGACTTCAACACAACTCTGCACCAAGGGGGAGAGGGGAATGAGGCTCTATAGTAAGGGACCCATTCAGGGAACATTCGGAAGATTTGATCTTAGAGCTGGATCGGTTCAATGTTCATCCTTATAAAGGGAAATACACTTGAAATACACTTGGAGCAATAAAAGATTAGGGGTGGGACACATTGCAAACAGATTAGACTTCTTTCTCATCCATAGCTCTCTCCTCCTTCTCCCTCTCAACATTTCCTCCCAAATTGTTCCTTGGGGAATATCAGACCATCGCCCAATAGCTTTCTTCTTTGAAAAAGAAAAAAAATTAGGACCCATTCCCTTCAAATTCATTCCCCTTTGGATGGATTCACCGGACTTCCTCCCCCTAATCACCTCTATTTGGTCGAACTGGGTGGATGGAACCCCAATCTATATCTGGGAACAAAAACTAAAAAAGGTCAATCAAGCAATCAAGGAGTGGGTTAAAGCCTCTTCCCACAATACAAGAGAATAAATCGAAAGGTGCAAAAAGCAGTTAGAAGACACTCAAGAAGAAATGGATTCAAATAACATTCACAACAAACATTTAGTATAGGAGAAAGAAAATTTTCAAAATTATATGAGAGCGCTCCACAATGAAGCGAAGGAGTGGAGACTCAAATCTTGAGCCCTGTGGCTTCAAGGAGGGGACAAAAATACCTCTTTCTTTCATAAGCAAGCCAAATCTAGACAACACAAAAACACAATGGAGGAAATAAAAACAACCTCACGAACTAGAATCAACTCCTTTGAGGAGATTAAAAAAGCATCTTCCTCCCACTTTGGAAAAATTTACACACAGGAAGGTGATGACAACAAAGAGCATAGTTTACAATTCATAGAACACTTCCTGCAAATGATAAAGGAAGGATATAATAAAGAGTTAAACAAGGGGGTCATAGGGGAGGAATTCAAAGAAGTACTATATCAGTTTGACCCTAACAAAGCCCCCTGGGCCTGATGGTTTCACATTACACTTTTATAGGAAGTGCTGGGAAATAATAAAAAAATACCTAATCTGTATGATAAAATATGTCCAAACAACATGCAAGATAGGAGGCACAACCAACACCTCCTTTTTATCCCTGATTCCTAAGTACAAAAATGCAATCTCCTTTGATCGCTTTCGCCCAATCTCTCTTTGTAAAATCTCTTACAAAATCTTAGCAAAAATCATAGAAAAGAGGTTAGAACATCTTCTTCCACATCTCATACTTCCCAATCAGGGGGGCTTCGTGGCAAAAGACAAATTTGGGACAATATAATCCTAGTGCTGGAAGCAATCCACACCAGTGTCACTAACAAAGAAAAAGGGATGATAATAAAAAAAATGCCTTTGATAGGGTAAAGCATGAGTTTCTCTATGAAGTCTTAAAGAGATTTGGTTTCAATCACTCCTTCATCTCATGGATTGGGGCATGCATTTCGACCCCCTGATAAATGGGTGCCCAACACCATTCTTCCAATCCACATGATGACTACGACTAATCCAGGTGGATATCGGTGGCCACCCACCTGTTCCATCTAGCTCAAAACAACTTTCTGGCAATTTTGGTAATTTACTATTTTTATCAGTTTTTCAGGTCTTAAACTTTTGGAGCCGTTTTGAGGCCCTAAACAATGTTTTTTTGGGTATGTTGCAGTTGCAAAATTTCATGAAATTTTTGTCAATTGTTGTAGTCCTCGGATAGATCTTTCCAATGGGCTATCGTATGCCTAAAACGGAGATCGTATGCAAAAGTTACGACCCTGGGAAGTTGATGTACTAACTTGCCCAAACAGGGCCCACGTGACTTTTGGCGCTTCATCTCCTAGGGTTAGGTTTTTGGGTGTTTAAGGTTTTTGAAACTCCTGTTTATTGTAAAAAGGCCTTCAGAGCCTCATTGTAATCATCTTCTTTTGAATGAGCTCAGCCATCACATCTCTTCTCAGAGATAATCCACCACCATTCCAGCAAGCTTATTTTCCATTGCATTTTATAGTTTCAACTTATTTCCTTATTGAATAGAAAACCAGTTTTACTATATCTCTGTTATTGTGTGTTAAGCATCTGTTAATAATATGTAGTCATTTTTTTCTTCTCATAAAATCCATATCAGTGGAGAGCAGTCTGCTCCTTGTCGTCTTAATGCATGTCCCCAACGAGGTCGGAGTACAAAGATTTGGGTCTCGAGCTTGTTTCTATTGAGGAAAAAATCTCTCGCACGCCCAAGCAACCTCTCATGGTAGGAGAAAAGAAAGATAATGGGATAGGAGATCCTTTCAAACTGTTGATTGAGGAAGCCCTCATGCAACATAGGAACAAGATGATGGACAGTTTTGCTCAAATCCTTCGGCAACTACCAACAGGCGACACATCTTCTTCGAGTAGAGGCGCCGCCCCCTTCAAGGTACAAATAAACTTCAATATTCCTATATTTGAAGGTCAGATAGACACAGATGTTGTAGACAAGTGGTTGAATCTACTAGAAGGGTATTTTTCTGTCCATAACTTTTCAAATAGAGAAAAGAATACTTTTGCGCTCCTCAAAGCCGTTCCCCATGTCAAATATTGGTGGGAAACTTTCTGTGAGAAAAAGGAAACAGAGAAACCCTTAGTATTTACCGTCACGACCACCTAGGAATCCTTCAGGGATGCTATTAAGGAACAATACTACCCTGTTGGAAGTTATGACGACTTGTATACAAAATGGACCACACAGCAGCAAGAAAGAGACCAAGCAGTGCCAGATTTCACAAATATCTTCCATACCTTGCGCACCAAGCTAGGTATCAAAGATTAGGAGCGACATCTGGTGCTCAAGTATCATGGTGCTCTGCATAGATACATCCAGACCGAAATTAAATTTATAGACATCTCATCCTTGGGCGCGGCCTACCGATATGCCATCAAAATCGAGCAGAAGCTCAAACAAAAGACACAACAATTTGGGCCGGGGAACCCCTCACAACAAAATCTAGGAAAGGGCGGTCCCAACCCACAGAACAAAGGATAGAGAAAATATGGACAGTATCAGGACAACCAGTCCAAGCCGCAAGAAAAGAAGGACACTGGAAAGACAAAGAAAGATACCGGGATGTGGTGCGACTTCCATAAGAGCCCTTGGCATAACACTGATGACTGTCGCTCAAAGCAGTCACTGGTGGCCGAAGTGAAAGCCTATAAATCAAATGCGGGTTCTGACTCTGAGTCAGAACTAGAAAGGGGAAGACGGATCATTGACACGGAACCTAGTGCCACCGTTACTACCACCAAACTCCAACATGGTGAACCAGACGAGCCAGAAGAAAGAGAGTGCCTCTTCCATTCACAGATGTGGGTAAAAGGTACCTTGTTGCACTTCATCATTGATAGCGGTAGCTAGAAGAAGCTCATCTCAGCAGAGGTCATCAAGCAGCTGACCCTGCTGACAACGCCGCACCCACAACCCTACACCATTGGATGGCTCCGCCAAGGAAGCGATCTCCACGTCAGCCAACAGTGTCGACTGACATACGACATCAAGCCCTTCAAAGATGAGGTATTGTGCGATGTTGCTCCTCTCGAATTTTGTGATGTTATTTTGGGCCAACCTTATTTATGGAAACATCATGTTGTAGTCTAGGCCTCGTAGTGTCATTATTACTTTGAACAGGAAATTGTATAGGATACCCAAGGTTGTCCCACCTAGTGTTATTTCCTTGATCTCTGATAAGCAATGTAGGAAGGTCATCTCTCAGACGAGGAAGTTTGTATTCTTCGTGATTCATTCTCAGAATGAGAAAAAGATCACAACCACATCCAAGGTCTCTGTGACCGACCTCTCCACACAGTAGAAGCAAGTAGATAAGGTCGTGGAAGAATACTCGGATATCTTCTCCTTACCTACCGGGGTACCTCTACACTACCAGGTCAAGCACCCCATCGATCTGACCCCTGGTGCATCGTTGCCCATTGGGCCAGTCTATCACCGCTCTCTATTAGAGAATGAGGAGATCAAGTGACAGATCCAAGAACTGCTCCACAAGGGGCACATTCATCCCATCTCATCACCTTGTGGGAGCCCAATTGTGATGGTACAGAAGAAAGATGGAACCTGGCAACTCTGCATTGATTACCTGGCTCTAAATAAAATCACAGTCAGAAAATGGTACCTGATTTCCCTAATCGACAACCTCCTTGATCAACTCACGGGGGGAAAATACTTCAGTAAGAGTGATCTGAAGTCTGGCTACCACTAGGTCCCGATAGAACATATAGATGTATGGAAGACTACCTTCAAGTCAAAGGAAGGCCTTTTTGAATGGTTGGTCATGCCCTTTGGCTTGACAAATGATCCAACCACTTTCATGAGGATGATGGACGATATCCTACGACCATTCACCAATACTTTTGTAGTGGTGTATCTGGATGACATTCTCATTTACAGCAAGACTTGGGCCGAACACTTGCAGCATATCCAGTAGGTTCTGCACACCCTACGGCAGCACAAGCTATACACCAACTTGGAAAAATGCTCCTTCGGCATGGACAGGGTCGATTACTTGGGCTACATCATTGATCAACATGGCGTACATGTGGACCCAGCCAAGATCCAATTCATCCATGACTGGCCAACCCCAACCACACTCACTGAGCTTCGGAGCTTCTTGGGCCTTGCCAATTTCTATTGCAGGTTCGTCTTGGGATTCTCCCATATTGCATGGGCCCTCAGCCAAATAACCAGGGGTGGTGGTAAGGCAAAATTTTCATGGGGCCGGTCCCAACAACAAGCATTCGATGATTTGAAGCAACGCTTGTGCTCATCCCCAGTACTTTCACTACCAGACCTACAACATCCCTTTGAGATCGAGACAGATGCTTCAGACTATGTTGTGGGTGTCATTCTCACTCAACACAACCACCCCATGACCTATCATAGTGAGACACTATTAGATGTTGTCTTTAAGTACCCTACTTACGACAAAGAAATGTACTCCATTGTGAAAGCCTTCCACCAGTGGAGACATTACATTCTTGGGAAGGAAACGGTCATCCACACTAATCATAAGCCACTGTAGTTCATGCAGGCATAAGGTAAATTGCAAAATGACCGCCATCAAAAGCGGTCCACTTACTTGCAGCAATTGCACCTCAACATCAAGTATAAAACAGGAAGCACCAACTACGTCGCTGATTGCCTCAGCAGACCACCATTAGCGGCACTCACCACAGTGTTAGACTCTTGCGGCCATGATACCTCTGGATGGCCCCAACTCTATGAGGCAGACCCCGACTTCGCCCCCACCTACCAAATGTTGGGTGCAAAGGCAGTTGTCGATCATTTCCATCTTCAGGATGGGTTGTTGTGTCGTCTGGGCCATATCTTTATTCCATCAAGAGAGTGAGCGAAGATGATCTAGGAAGCCCACTATAGTCAGGTGGTAGGACACTTCAGCGTCAAAAAGACAGTGGCGATGCTACATAAACATTTCTACTAGCCGAAACTTCAACAAGAGGTCAGCAAGTATATCAGGTATTGCATTACCTGCACTACTGCTAAACCGACCACTAAGAAATAGGGCCTGTACACCCCTCTTCCTACTCCTGACAGGCCATGGGAATCCATCTCAATGGAATACATGTCGGGCCTCCCATCCACCAAGCGGGGAAATGACTGTGTTTTTGTGGTTGTTGATCCCTTTTCTAAAATGGTGATTCTGGTTGCTTGCAAGAAGAGCAACACAACAAAAGCCACTGCCAAGATCTTCTTTGAACGAGTCTAGGTACATTTTGGAATCTCACAAACCATTGTCTCAGATCGGGATAGTCGATTTCTCAGCACATTCTGGTCAAGCCTTTGGTCATTACTGGACACCAAGCTCACCAAATCCACGACCTTCCATCCCCAAATAGATGGCCAAATCGAGGTCGTAAATTGAATGATTGGGCATATCCTATGCATGTATAATTCCAAGCACCCTCACACATGGGATGAGAGTCTTCCCTATGTCCAACATAGCTACAACCGAGCCCTGCATAGCTCAACCGGCCACAACCCCTTTTAGGTGGGGTTGGGATTCCAACCATTGGGTCCCATAGATGTTGTACTTCCCCTTGCGGTCTCCTCGGTCGACTCTACTCCTGATCCAAATGAGGCTGACAAAGCCACCCAGTTCATTGAGAGGATTTAGCACATCCACCAACAAGTTCAGGATATCCTACAAAATTCCAATGACAAGTACAAGCAGTGCCATGATCAACATCGGGTGCCACATAAGTTTCAGGTGGGTGACAAAGTTTGGTTGCACTTGCAGAAAGAATGCCTTACATGACCCCATCGAAAGCTTCTCCCACTCCGTTATGGGTCGTACACCATCACCAAGGTTGTGGGGGATAATGCGTTTGAGCTCAACATTCCTCATTTCCTTGGCATGCACCCAGTGTTCAACATGGACCTCCTTCGGCCTTATTTCCCACCATTATTGGACACCTCAGACGTAGAAGAACAGTTGACAGCAACAGAGCTCAACCCCGACTGCATACAACAGGAACCTAGTGATCAAATTGTGGACACACAGATCAAGGGAACTCGACAACAAAGGATCCAGCTTTATCAAGTCGTCAAAGCTGGGCAACTCTTGCACCAAGGCAAGTGGCTCACCCAGGGCCAAATTCAACAGAAATTTCCTCATCTGATGGGGAACTCAATGCAATGGAGACCATTTCTTCCTAAGGAGGGAGGATTGATCCAGGTGGATATCGGTGGCCACCCACCTGTTCCAACTAGCTCAAAACAACTTTCTGGAAATTTTGGTAATTTACTATTTTTAGCAGTTTTTCGGGTCCTGAACTTCCAGAGTCATTTTGAGGCCCTAAACGATGTTTTTTTGGGCATGTTACGGTTGCAAAATTTCATCATAAAATTTTTGGCAACTGTTTTAGTCATCGAATAGATATTTCCAATGGGATATCGTACGCCTAAAACGGAGATCGTATGCAAAAGTTACGACCTCGGGAAGTTGATGTACTAACTTACCCAAATAGGGCCCACGTGACTTTTGGCGCTTCATCTCCTAGGGTTAGGTTTTTGGATGTTTAGGGTTTTTGAAACTCCTATTTATTGTAAAAAGGCCTTCAAAGCCTCATTTTAATCATCTTCTTGTGAATGAGCGTAGCCGTCACATCTCTTCTTAGAGATAAGCCGCCACCATTCCAGCAAGCTTGTTTTCTGCCGCATTTTATAGTGTCAACTTATTTCCTTATTGAATAGAAAACCAATTTTATTGTATCTCTATTATTCCGTGTTAAGCATCTGTTAATAATATGTAGTCATTTCGTTCTACTCATAAAATCTGGATCAACGACAAGGATGCCTATTTTCTCCAATGATGTATGTTATTATGGCATAAACGCTAAACATAATACTGGAGCATGATAGAGCTACTGGAAACATCTCAGGTATGAAAATAGCATGGGGAGTAAGAAGAATATACAAATCTCAGTTTGTTGATGACACCCTTTTCTAGGAGGATCCTCTCAAACTATGGCTAGTAGATTCAAACTGGTACTTGACCAGTATGAAGCAGCTTCGGGGGGTGTCATAAACAAGCACAAAGGTCAAATTTACGCTTGGAACACGAAAGCAAGTATAATGGTTACAATTGCAAATATTCTACAGTTCTCCTTTTCTATAGATTGGAAGTACTTCAAGTATCTTGGCACTCCTATCAGTATAAAGGCCCTGCCCGGGGAGGCTTGGCAAGTGATCCTCCAAAAGATTAAGGATCAATTCGAAGTTTGGGGAGCCTGGTTGAATCCAGCTGGAAGGGTGGTCCTAATAAAGTCAGTATTATCCTCATTTCCAATATTTCAATTCTCATCCCTCAATGCTCCGGTGGGAATTAAAAAGGAAATGGACAAACTAATCAAAAATTTGCATTGGCAATGGGGAAAAGATAATGGGAAAAAGATCCATATGGTCAACTGGTCTACTGTTTGTGCCCCAAAAGAAAACAAAGGCCTAGGGATCCATGATCCAAAAAACATCAACATAGCCCCGGGGGAAAAACTAATATGGCTCTTAATCATTGGAGGTAAAGAATGGTGGAAAAAGGCAATCTGCTACAAATATTTGTCAAAAAATCGAAAGAGGTGTTTGGAAACAACTTCTTTCAATCACTTAGGTTCCCCTATATGGAAGCACATTTGTGCCTCTATGTCCCTCATTCAAAATCACCTTAGATGGATCCTATGGAATGGTAAAGAAATCAAAATTTGGGAACATAAATACTCAGAAAGGGGAAAATTGTCATGTATCTCTTCTCTAGACCCCCTCAAAATTTGGCTAAACTCCAAGGGGAATCACACTCTCTATGATATCTTTGAGTGGAATAACAAAGGCACTTGGAAAAACTAGAACTTCGGAGAGGTCCCTCCTTTCCTGCTCAATGAATCTCATCAATTCCTTATGATCGTAAATGGATCTGCCCCAATTCATCTCAATCAGAATGATAGTAGGGACTGGGGAGAAGAAGGATACTCTGTAAGGATGGGATATAAAAAGCTCCTCCACAACAACGATCTCCCATAAAAATCATCAATCTAGAAAGAAATTTGGAATTTAGACGGTCTACCTAAGATGAATACTTTTGGATGACAATTAGCTCACAACAAGCTCCTAACAGGGGAAAATCTGCTTAAAAGAGGATATATGGGACCCTTTAGATGTGATCTTTGCAAACAAGATTTCTAAAGCACTAAATATCTTTTCCTCGATTGCAATTTCGTTAAACAAGTGATGCACATTGTCTACTCAGAGCTAACTCCTCAAATTTCTTGGTCGACAAATTGTAGAAGTAGATGAACAGGTGAATTTAGCAATTGGAAAGGCCCCAGGTCATATGGAAATGTTGGGCAGGCACCTTTTGTCAACCCCTCTCTTCTTCGCTCCACCCGACTTCAGTCTCCCTATGATGTAACAGTTGGATGAGGCATGTAGTATGTTGAGCGTCATACTTGGGGAGGATTTGTACTCCCATATCACCTGGCCCATGGGAACTTACACTCAACAAGACGCCAATATGGATATTTCGGAATATTCTGTGTTCCTCCTCCAAGCGAACTCGTGGTACCCGAACCTCCATGCTTGCACAGTAGCCCGCAACATCACCTCTGCCATAAGTTTTCCTGAGGTGAGGGTAATTGAAGGGAACTCAATCATGATTCAACGCAAGGGAATGCCGACAGTACATGTCTCCCTAATGCTTGAAATACATTCAAATCGTGAGATTGCATGGCATTCAAGCATCAAGATTTTATCCAACGAAGGTAAATTGGAAGGCACTCTCTCGAATCACCGCCACAACCAACCTCACCAAAACTTTGCATATTGGAATTTCAAATGGAAAGGGGAATTACAACGCCTAACAAGTATAGGAGTTTTCAATTTCTCTCAAATCAGAGTAATAACCCAAGGTAAAGTCGTGAGCACCAGGAGCAAAGGAGGCAACATCGACAGAGGCAGCACCAGAGGCAACACTAGAGGCAACTTTGATGGAGGCAACATTAATAGACACACCATCGATAGAGGCAACACTAGAGGCAACTCTGATAGAGGCAACATCAGCATGAGTTTCTCTATGAAGTCTTAAAGAGATTTGGTTTCAATCACTCCTTCATCTCATGGATTGGGGCATGCATTTCGACCCCTTGGATAGCCCCCCTGATAAATGGGCGCCCAACACCATTCTTCTAAGTCACAAGAGAACTATGACAAGGATGCCTTCTTTCTCCAATGTTGAATGTTATTATGGCAGAAACGCTAAACAAAAGACTGGAGCATGAAAGAGCTATTGGAAACATCTCATGTCTGAAAATAGAAAGGGGAGTAAGAAGAATAAACAACTCTCATTTTGTTGATGAGACCATTTTTCTAGGAGGAGCCTCACAAACTATGGCTAGCATATTCAAACTGGTCCTTGACCAGTATGAAGCAGCTCCGGGGGGTGTCATAAACAAGCACAAAATTCAAATTTACGCTTGGAACATGAAAGCAAGTATAATGGTTAGAATTGCAAATATTCTACAGTTCTCCTTTTCTATAGATTGGAAGTACTTCAAGTATCTTGGAACTCCTATCAATATAAAGGCCATGCCCAGGGAGGCTTGGAAAGTGATCCTCCAAAAGCTCAAGGATCAATTAGAAGTTTGGGGAGAAACCTTGTAGAATCTAGCTAGAAGGGTGGTCCTAATAAAGTCAATCTTATCCTCATTTCCAATATTTCAATTCTCAGCCCTCCATGCTTTGGTGGGAATTAAAAATGAAATGGCCAAACTAATCAGAAAATTTATTTGGCAAGGGGGAAAATATAACGGAAAAAAAAATCCATATGGTAAACTGGTCTACTGTTTGCGCCCCAAAATAAAATAGAGGCCTAGGGATCCGGGATTCGAAAAAGATCAACATAGCCCTGGGGGGAAAACTAATATGGCGCTTAAACATTGGAGGTAAAGAATGGTGGAAAAAGGCAATTTGCTACAAATATTTGTCAAAAAATCGAAAGAGGTGCCTCGAAACATTTTCTTTCTATGTCGCTCATTCAAAATCACCTCAGATGGAGCCCAGAGAATGGTAAAGAAATCAAAACTTGGGAAGACCAATACTCAGATAAGGGAAAATTGTCTTGTATCTCCTCTCTAGACCCCCTCATAATTTTGATAAACTCCAAGGGGAATCACACTCTCTATGATATCTTTGAGTGGAATAGCAATGGCACTTGGAAAAACTGGAACTTGGGAGAGGTCCCTCCTTTCCTGCTCAATGAATCTCATTAATTCCTTATGATCGTAAATGTATCTACCCCAGTTCATCTCAATCAGGATGATAGTAGAGACTGGGAAGAAGTAGGATACTCTATAAGGATGGGATATAAAAATCTCCTCCACGACAATGATCTCCCATAAAAATTAGCAATCTGGAAAGAAATTTGGAATTCAGACGGCCTACCCAAGATCAATACTTTTGGATGGCAATTAGCTCACAACAAGCTCCTAACAGGGGAAAATATACTTAAAAGAGGATATATGGAACCCTTCAGATGTGCTCTTTGCAATCAAGACTTTGAAATAATTGAACATCTTTCCTCAATTGAAATATCGCCAAACAAGTGATGCACATTGTCTACTCAGAGCTAACTCCTCAAATTTCTTTGTCGACAAGTTATAGAAGTCTGATCGAAAAATGGAGTAAATCATACAAAGGCTCCCTCAACAAAAAACCAATATTTAGCTGTTCCTGGAAGGCCTCGATAAAATATGTGTGATGACAAATGTGGCTGGCAAGAAATAAAAGAATTCTCAAGGAGAAGCCAATTCCCCCCCCCTAGTCGCAATCCATGTGATCGACCAACTAGGTGAGTTCCTCTCCTCCCGAAATATCAAATCTCAAGAAGGTCTCCCTTTGACAGAAGAAGAAGAAAAGTGGCTAGTGAAAATAAACCTACCCACCATTCATCCCTCAATTTTGCCACAAAAATCATGCTGGTAGCTTCATTATTCTTAGCAAGACTTCAATAAATGGATAAATTCTCAAGACAATGATGTTCTTTGTTTCGATGGTGCATCAAAAAGAAACCTAGGGCAGGTGCGGGAGGGGTTTTGTACAATCCTAGAGGAAAAAGAATGCTAAACTACTCCTGGAATCCGGTTGTAACCACCAACAACATGGCAAAGGCTTATGTGATGTATCAAGGAGTGCTCCTAGCTCAAGAATGGAAATTCAACAACATTATCATAATAGGGGACTCAAAAAACATAATTCGATACTTCGTCAAAGGGACAGGCCCAAAGAACTCAAAGCTGAAAAGAATCATTGAGAGGATTAGAGAAATCATGTCCTCAATTCAATCCTCCTTCTACCATGTCCCACGCGCTAACAACACAGAAGCGGATGAACATGCAAATTTAGCAATTGGAAGGGCCCCAGGTCATATGGAAATGTTGGGAAGGCACCTTTTCTCAGCCCCTCCCTAATGAACCAACCCCCTCTCATCGTCGCTTCACCTGGCATCAATCTCCCTACAGAGCAACAGCTAGATGAGGCATGTAGTGTGTCAAGCATCATGCTTGGGGAGGAGTTGTACTCCTATATCACCTGGCCCGTGGGAACTTGCACTCAACAAGATGACAATATGGATATTTCAGAACACTTTGTGTTCTTCCTCCGAGGGAACTCGCCATACCCAACCCTCCACGCTCGCACAGTAGCCTGCAACATCACGTCCACCATAACTTCGCCTGAGGTGAGGGTAATTGAAGGGAACTCAATATGATTGAACACAAGGAAATGCAGGCAGTACATGCCGCCCCAACGCTTGAAAGACATTCAAATCGTGAGATTGCACGACATTCATGCATCAAGATTTTAGCCAGTGAAAGTAAATTGGAAGGCAAGCTCTCAACTCACCGCCACATCCAGCCTCACTGGAACTCTGCAGATTGGAATCTCATATGGAAAGGGGAATTACAACGCCTAAGAAGTATAAGAGTTTGCAATTTCTCCAGAATCAGAGGGATAACCCAAGGTAAAGTCGTGAACACCAACAACAAAGGAGGCATCACCAGAGGCAACACTAGAGGCAACTTTGACAGAGGCAAGATTGACAGACCCACCATCGATAGAGGAAGCACCAGAGGAAGATCTGACAAAGGCAACATCGATAGAGGCAACATCAACGATAGAGGCAACATCAGTGATTGGATTGGAGGTAATTTCCTAGCAATCACAGTCAGTCTAATTGCAAAAATGGCTTAGCATTTAGCTCTTGAAAGACCGGAGGAAGAGCTGGTGGATGATAATTTCTCCCCCACTCAGCAGCTTGCACTCTGTCTTGAGTCCCACAGCTCCACTCTCATCTTCACACTGGACACTCTAGCCCAACACCGCACATTAATAAATCAGTTACAGGATGAAGTTGAATTTCTCAGATGCCAAGGGAAGTCAGGCCACTAAATTCACTGACACAAAGCCAGAATGAGGAAAGATGAAGCAGAGCAGACCCCAAGCTCTCTGATTTGAACGTAGCGCTAGAATGCCCTCCAGAGGAAGACCAAGTCTTAAGAAGATCAATAAGACACTCCTCAGTTTTGTAAAAATGGCATAATTAAATCTCTTACAAGATAGTTTTAGAATAGAAATGAAAATCTTTGTTTTTCAATAAAGTAGAACTAAATCTAAACTCCCTTTTGTAAACCTTTTTTTTTGGAAATTTTGCAACTTACATCTATTCTACCAGCACCCTCCTCTGTGATATGCAACCTGGTCATACCTTTTATATATATAAAATTTTCAGTTTCTAAAGAAATTTACTACACCATTCAACATTAAATAGCATAATCATAAGAAAATTTGAACGAACGTTGTAATTGTAATCGTAATCGTAATGCTGTAATCGTAATGGGTACATAGTGCCATTGAATTATCTAGAAGTTGTTTTTTGTTGAATGAACTTTCTATATAGTAGAATTTTTCGCAAACTTTCCCTGAAATTCGTTGCACGTGAACAATATTTTATGAGAACAATGTTTTATACATTTTATTTAATTTTAAATATATAAATTTTTAAATATAATAATAATTTTGATGTTAATTAAATTTAGTTTAAAAGATTATGAGAAATGTTTTTTTTTTTCTTTCTATTCTAATTTAAATTTATAAATATTACATATTAAATTTATAACATTATCGTAATAACTTCAAACCCTATTATTATTATTAATATTAATATTAATATTAATATTAATGATCGAAACAAATTTACTACACCATTTAATAACATAATCATAAGAAAAATTGAACGAACGCTGTAATTGTAATCGTAATGGGTACAGAGCGTCGTTGAATTATCTAGAAGCTGTTTTTTGTTGAATGATTTTTCAATATCGGAGATTTTTTCGCAAATTTTCCTTGAAATTCGGTGCACGTGAAGTTGTATAATTGTCGAGACTTGAAGTTACTTGAGTCGTTGCACGTGCAGAGCTATAATCTTCAAAACTTTGAATCCACCTAAAGTTATAGAGACCTAAATTTGTAGACTTTAAATTAGATGAAAAGAAATATAGTGATAAATTTATAAAAAAAAATCTCATATTTATATAAAACAAATTATTGATAAAATTTAATATAAATTTTTTTCTCCATATTTATATAAAAAAAAATCAATATTTATAGATAAAAGTGTAATTGGGTTAAATGTTCTAGGTTTTATGTAAAGTTTAAAATAAAATAAAAAATAAAATAAATATCATTCTCAAAGATGATAAAGGAAATGCTAATGTTATAATGAATTTAGGTGACTATGACTCGAAACTACTATGACTCCAAACTTCTTGATACTTCTTGATGTTCTCTCCTCTGCTTGTTTGCCAAAAACCCTATTAACACCATCACCAACTTGGTCACCAAATCTATTAAGTCTTCTTCCCTGGAATCCAACATCCAAAAACGCCTCATTCCTCACAACCCCCAAACCCCAAGGATCTATGGACAACCCAAAATCCATAAGAAAAGCATGCCACTTAGATCTGTTGTCAGTGCCATAGGATCCCCAACGCATGCCCTCGCTCATTTTCTTGCTGACAAGCTCCAAGCACACGTCAGGAAAACCTCCTCCTTTATTAAAGACTCCACTATTTTCATTCAAAAAAACTCAAAATATTTACATTAGTGATCAAGACCTCTTGGTGAGCTTTGACATCGTTTCTCTTTTCACTAAAATTCTAATTTTGGAAGCCCTAGCATTGATCTCCACATTGGTAGATCCTGAAACCCTCCACCTTAATGAAATATGCCTCTCTTCCACCTTCTTCACCTTCAAAGGAGTTTTTTATGAACAAACTGAAGGTACATCCATGGGGTCATCCGTATCCCTCGTGGTTGCCAATATTTTTATGGAACATTTCGAAACTCTAGCACTAAGAAGATTTCCCCTCCAACCCAAGTGTTGGTTCATATTTGTGGATGACACTTTTCTCATATCATCTCATGGCCACTCCAATTTGACTTCGTTCCTCAACCATCTCAATATTCGTTCCCCACACATCCAATTCACTATGGAAATCCAAAAGGACAACTCTTTACCCTTCTTAGATGTCCTCATCTCACGTCGTTCCGATGGCTTCCTCTCCCACCAAGTTTACAAAAATAAGACTCATACCGACAAGTACCTTCATGCCAACTCCCACCACCATCCTACACAAAAAATAGCGATCCTGAAAACCTTGGTTACTAGAGCCATTTGCATCTCTGACCCTCATTTTCTTGAGAAGGAAAAATCCCACCTAACAAAACCGGCCCTATTATCCAATGGTTACTCTATTTCTCAAATTCACCATGCCTTCTACTCAACAAACAATACGAAGCCAAAAACATCCTCATTCTCCACCCCACCTTTGGCTCTAATCTCTCTCCCCTACATCCAAGGCACCATTGATCATATCTCCAAACTTTTGGCTAAGAAGAATATCAAAACAATCTTCAAACCCTACAAAACCCTTAAACAACTTTTTAGATTTTCTAAGGACTAATCCGACCCTTCTTGGGACAAGGAGTTTACCAAATTCCTTGCTCTTGTGGTAAATCCTACATAGGTCAAACTGGGAGATCCTTCAAAGCCCGTTTGAAATAGCATATAATTGATACTACTCACAATAGAATTTCCAATTCAGCTATCGTCGAGCACTCATTCAATTCCAAACACCTAATTTGTTTCGACCAAACAAAAATTTTATCCTCTAACCCTCATTACTCATCTCACCTAATTCGGGAAGCTCTTGAAATTGAAAAACACCCAAATAATTTTATTCGCGAAGATGACTACAAACTTATCCAATCTTGGAAGCCCACCATTCATCACCTAGATCATCATCCTTCCTCTATGTTGATGTCCTTTGCGCTTTTTTTTTATCCTTTTCCCCCACTTTTTCCTCCTTAATTAAGTCTTTCGTGATGTTTTTCTTTCTTTTCATTATTTCCCTTAGTCCCTCTATGTGACCTCTCCCCCCCACTCTTTTACCCTTTCCCTGTCCTATGTCTTTGTTTTTAAATTTATCTTTTATCAATATTTTTATTTCCTTATCTCCCTCTCCTCATTCTCCTCCTTTCATCATTAATAATTTTAGTTAGTTAGATTTTTTTTTTTCATATTATTAAGGTTATCTTCTCCTTACTTTTAGGTCTTTTCCTTAATTTAATTATCAATCTTAACTAAATTTAAAAACTTTCACTTTATTAATCTCCTTTAAATTTATATTATTTTATTTATTATTATTTATATTATTTTATCATTTCCTCTCCTTTCTCAACATTTTTACTTTCTACTTCTAGCTTTCACTTTCCACCTTAATTTGATTATTATAATATCTCTTTATTAATTTATATTTTATTATTAATTTTAACTGTATTTTATTATTAATCTCAACTAATTTAAACAAATTTCACTTTATAATTTTTAATATCAAATAAATTAAGTCTAAAACATTTTATTAATCTCATTTTTTCTCCTTTATCAACATTTCTATCTCCTTACTTCCATCTTTGACTATCCACCTTAAGTTTATTAATATGGTATATCTTTAATCATTTCTATTTTATTATTGTTCTCAACCATATTTAATTATTAATCTCAACTAAATTTGAAAAAAAATCACTTTATTATTTATTAATATGGGCTAAATTAAATTTAAATATTTTTTGAATCATTTTATTAATCTTCATTAAGAGTATTTAATTATTTTATTATTTCTTCTCCTCCTTTCACTTTGCCTCCTCAATGTTCACTCACCTTTCCTCTTTTTTAAATACAAACCTCAACATTATACTATTTTCTAACATTTCAGCTTGATTGTCCTTAATGATGGGTGAAGTGTCCACTCTAAACATTGGACATTTCAAAAGCTGGCACAGAGTCTTATCCATAAAAAATATCTTAACATTAAATAAATATTCTTTAAAATGACATTTTAAAAATGGAATATAGTGAAAATGAAAGTATTAAGATCATTATGGTTTCCAAAAGAATTATATATTCATTTTTTTGAGCTTGTAATCTTAGAAAAATAGGTTTGATAGTCTTAACCAAGTTTGATAAAATCTTTGTAGTATTTAAATTTCATCTTATTAATAATTTCATTGTCATTTAAGGATTATCTTTAGAATTAGTAGTGATATCAAATTTAATATTAGTCATTTATTAATTTAATAGTCATATTTTATGTTTCAATAATTAGGCTGCCAAACTTTTCAATATCTAACCCAACATCTCTTTGAACTTAACCCTTCTAGGCTTAGGCATCTCCTTATCTACTAAATAATACCTCAAGCAACCCATGTTGCCAAGGTTCGGTCCTTCTTAGGAGTTTCATCGAACCTATGTAAAGGTACTTACCTTAGCTCATTTGAAAGAGACATTCAAACTCATCAAGACCTTGGTCCTTACCCTACCTTCGACCCATTGAGCTTATTTGAATGAACCCATTGGGATCATTTTGAAGATCATATCGATACTTGCAGATGCCAATGTCATTGATCTCCTTTCGAACAATCCATTGAGCTTATTCAAAATATCACATCGGATCATTATTAAGGATGTGCCCAATGCATAAACAAAGGTTGTCAACCTTACTCAAGTGTTCCACCCAAATCAAAGGAAAGGCCTTTAGGCCCTCTCAAGATATCACCTATAGGGCCCTTTCAAAAGTTCGACTAAATGCATAAAAGATAGCCCATCAAACCTCTTCAAAATATCTTCTCCTAGTGAATGATCTCCTTCATGGAAAATCCATCAAGCTCTCTTAAAATATAGCCATTAACCACTTTTGAAAGATCTGTATCATAAACTATGGAGCCTGTTTGAAAGATGGCCATTGGCCACTTTAAAAAGATCCACACAATAGGTTGTCGGGCCTCTTCTAAAGATATTTTTTTGAATATGTATGATAAACCATTAGACCTCTTTCAAATATGATACTTTGAAATTCAAAACAAATCCCATTAGCTTCTTTCAAAGATGCATACGATGTAAAAAAAAATGCCATCCAACAAATTTTGAATTTCTTCTCCAATTTGAAATGAATAGGTAAGGTCCAAAGGCCTCATTCAAAGGTAACACTTTGGATTTCAACCAGAAGGGAAATCCCCTCAATCCCTTTCGAAATATGCCATCAAAAAATTTCAAAAGATCATCCAAATAGGTCAACATACATCTTAATTCTAAGAGATGAGTGTTGGACTTATGGGTTGACCCAGGTTATATCTTAGTTCTCCAACAAAACCCTTATCACCATTGTCCCTTCTAGTAAACTAGAAGGCCACACTGCGCACAGAGTGCATAGCACAGTCTCACCCGAGATGGTTTATGGGGGATTGCAGGACGCAAATGTCTGCAGTTATGGAAGGGATTGGGGAATGTTCTTTCTTACTTCTTCTTATTTCTACTTAACCATGCATTCTATTCTATTATTCGTCAGATCCATTCATTCATTCATTAATTTGCATATATAATCTATTACGCATTGTAAATAAATCATCCATTTATCTATCTAACCATTCAATAATAACTACAAAAATAGTAACACATTAAAACACATTGCACACATAGTTTTACCATGGTTCACCCCTTGGGGATACATCCACAAAGATATTTTGCTTCTTTTCTTATTCATCAAAAGGGAGCTGCACACATTACATCATAGTAGAGAGTAGTGAGGTGGACTAGGATCGCAGCAAGAATCACATCTTGTGACCTAACCCTCTGTTACTTTGACTTCATTCGAGCTCCACAACTCTCAACACTACCAAGACTCGTAACCTCCAAAAGACTCTCCACAAAATACTTGTCACACACACTCTAACTATTGGATTCTTATCCTCTCATCTCTTGTTATCCCCTACTTCATACCCCTTATTTATATTACAAAAATGGGTTAGAAACACTACAACACATCCCAAAACCCTAACCCTAACTATGCTAGGTTTGTCTACATTTGCACCTTATTTACGCAAATCATGTTGCATGCACTGTTTTTCCCCAAAATGTGGCATGTTGTTCTTCCTCTCTTGCTACTCTATTCTCCAAACATGCCTGCTCCAACAGGCCCCCAACACTAACATTTGGTGGCTCATCCCGAGCTACTTAATCTTAGTGCACCTTCTGCAGAGCTACCTCCAACGCATGAAAATTCTTGCCTAATTCTATCACTTTTTCTTTAGGCTCTACGCTCTTCCCTGCTAATGTATTCAAACCCCACGTTGTTATGTTCTCTCCTAGAACTTATCTTCTTTCTCCGAGCACCTTATCCCATCTTCTTTTTTTTGTTTGGAGCTCGTCTATCATCCCTTCCACTTGTTTCTAAAATGGCTCCAACTGAGCCTACCTTACTTGTTTATTCTCCTACACAGTCTTTACTTCTTCCTGCAAGTTCTTCAGTTCCTAAATGACCTTCATTCTAAGGGATATATCCATGGGTTTTCATCTCTTCTTCAAGTCTCAAACTAC
Source organism: Picea engelmannii (assembly GCA_009831015.1). Taxonomy (NCBI): domain Eukaryota; kingdom Viridiplantae; phylum Streptophyta; class Pinopsida; order Pinales; family Pinaceae; genus Picea; species Picea engelmannii. Next base: position 23,380 of record WSFP011381258.1, read on the forward strand.
CACGTTCAGATTTTCCTCCTTCTGCTCCAGCTGTTGGATCTTTTCATCCTCTTCTAGGCTTGTTCAATTATTTGCAGTCATGTTGTACAATTATACTACTTCTTTAACCTCCTACGATATTCTCTCTATGTGCGTAGTAGCCTCTTGATCTCTCTTCTCTCGCACTTCTGGAGGTGTGCTTGGAGTTAAATTCTCTGTTAACTTTGTTGTTTCTTGTATCTCTCCATGGTCTACGTAATTTGTTGTATCTTCTCTTCTATTGGAACTTATTGTGCCTGCGCACAGTCGAGTATACCCATGTATACCTCTGTGAGATTCTTCTCCAAATTGTCTGCACATTGCTTTTCTTCATCCTTTTCCAGTGTGATTTTCTCACATGTCACTTATAGAATTTCCTTCACCTCACAACTGAATGCTAGGTTGGTGGCATCCTCCCTAGCTCTGGATTGTACTTCCTACATTACACTCACTTATAGTCCATATAGTGCCTTTGTGGTTATTTTCTCCAAGAAAAACTTAATATGCTCCACATCCTTTATTGGTCTATGCATTGTATGTTCACGCATTGATGTTTCCTGTTATTTTTTAGTCTGCTACGTTGTTGGATGCTGCACTATATTTATTTGTAGTCTCTATCAGATGTTGTGTACTTCTACTCATTTTTCCATGATATCTTCCCTTTGTGCCTCTGTTACACGTACTACATCCTCTCCTATGTCTTGGACTTTTTCTGCTACCAACTCGACATCGTCCCTTGTGATAGTGATAATTGGAGGACTTTTATGATGCTTCATTTTTTTCCTCATTTCTTCCTCATGTGTTCCTTTTCTCTTATTAGTTGGGGTTGAGGTTTGTGCCCCATTTTTCTTCTTTGATGCTTCCCCATATTTGGATTCCTTTGGGACAGATCTATCTCTCTTCTCGCCATCCCCTTTTACTTTTTTCTTTGGCACTGTCTCTTTCTTTATTGGATTTTTGTTGGCTATGTTGCTTCGTGAAGCTTAGACGCACTTTGGAACCTTCCTTGTATTATCTACTAGACTAGTTTTTTTCTTGTATGTCCCTTCTTCTACTGGCTCCTTAGGCTTTGTTCCTTTCTTTTGTGTTGCTGGAACCTTCCACTGTGTAGGCCATTCTTGCACGATCCAGTCCACTTCTTCGCATGTTGTACAATAGTTCATTTCCATCCACTTCTTCTTTGGGTCCCTTGTGGCCTGGATCCACAAATGATTTCTTGAAGCCTTGAAATTGGTAATCCATTCATTTCCTTGAACCACCTCAATAGGGATTCTCCACACATTCGTTGTATTTTGTTGAATATCCTCCAAGAACATGGCGAATACTGCGTTGTTATCCTGCTAGTTCTTGGGGTCCTTTTCCTGCCACAAAGTTTTGTAGCGTGTTGCATAACATTTCCCCTTCCTGTCTAGAAAAGTTGAAAACTTGGGATCCTAATTTCCCACCAATGCTATTAGTATTATAAACCAAGAGTAATGGAATTATGTTCCATTATCCTGTGCATCTAGAAAATCTACCAGAAATTGATTCAACATGTATGGTGCCTAGCTGAATACTACGCCCTTTACAAACTGTGCAACTATTTCTATCACTCATGATGGGGCTTCTTCCTTTCTGCACTTTCTCAACAGTTTGCATGCCATCAGTTTTGTAGAAAACTTGGTTGCATGATCATTAATATCCCTGATGATTAGTCCTCAGGCTCCCTTGTTTGTCCCAAACTTTGTTTTTACTTCGTCTGCAATATCTTTATCTCTAGTTTTATTATCCAAATAATCTTTTGGTTGTGCCCTAATGGTTGGAAACCCTATGATCTTAGCTATGAGATTCACTTCTATGGGGACCGTCCTATCCATCGATAGGATAAATCCATGTACCCTATCCAATAGTTGTTTCACATAAAGTCCCACATTTTTACCGTGCCCAAAATGTGGTATGTCCAACAGATTCATCACACTCGAATTATAGAGGCATGTACCCCACTGCGCAGGCTCTAAAATAGGCTTCCCTAGGGGTCCTACATCCCCCCTGTTCTCTAAGTATGCTTCCTCCGTGAAGTTTGGAAACTTCCCTGTGTTAGTTATTTCATGGTCTGCATAGTTTAGCTTTGGCACCTTCCATAACATGTCTTCCACTGCGACTGTAGCATCTGGAAGATGGGGTAATGCAATTTCCACCGCGCTTGGTACTTTTCTCTTTTGACCTATGGCTAGGTTTTATTATGTGGCTTCAAACTCGGGTTCTTCTTCTTCTTCTCCCTCCATTTCCTGCTATCCTTCGACTTCTTCTCCAACTTGTTGTTTATGTTTGTCCTTTTCTATAGGGTTTTTGAAACTAGGGTTCGCGTTGTTTTTAGGGTGTTTTTCACTTTGAACAAATTTCACATGTTCCATGGTTGATATTTCTTCCTCTACTCTGGTGGGACTGATTGATTCAGTCTTAGATTGTTGTTATGTCCTCTATCTCCACAAAATGCTCTAGTTCTTCCATTCGTTTGTTCTTCCGACCAGACTGTTGGGTTACTCGCATAAATCGGCTAGGAGCGCCACCCTTTGGGGGTGCCATTGAACTATTCTTACACTCAATAGACTAAATTATCCTCTTTCTCTATCACCCTTTTCTCATTCTCTCCATTTCTCACTTGCTCAAAATTTTCTAAGTGTCAAACTTTCCCATGCTTTTCCCTTTTTATAAACCCGATCATTAATGTTCTGTCTTATTTTTCATTTTTTCTGGTCATTTTCACGGTGTCTAACTTTCTTGCACCCAGTCTTCCAAATTATGTCGCACTAATTGTTGCATGATGCCATTCCTGAATTACTTCTACCTCCTAATTACTTATTTTTAGCTTTTTCTTCATTTTTTTTTATCTTCCTTTTTTTTTTAGCTCCTACTATTTACATTATGTACAAGTCTACTTGTTGTACTACAAATATTGAGAGTTAGTGGGTCAACTATCCCTATACAGTTTCAGTAGACTACCATTCACCATTCCTTGCACTTCCTTTCCTATTAAGTCTTGGAGTTGTACAACACCTCCATCTGTGACAAACTTTATCTGATATGGCCCTAGCCAATGCATTCTGAGCTTCCATGGGTTTTTTAAATATTTATTGTCATAGAGGAGAACCAAGTCTCCTTCCTTAAACTTATTCTTCTTGATATGTTTGTCATGCCATGCTTTATCCTTTTCCTTTTGTACCTCTTGATGGAAACCTGCCATGATTATGTATTCTTCTAATTCCATCAGTTGAGCCAATATTTCCTATGTTGCACCATTTTCTGCCATATCTGTAATTGTCGCAAAGATCATACCTGGTATCAAATAATATAAGGGAACTACTGCCTCTTTTCCATACACCAATCTAAAAGGTGTTTGTCCTGTTAATTTCTTATAGGTAGTTCTATAGGCCCAAAGTATTGTTGGTACCTTCAAATCCCAATCATCTCTGTTTACATTGCAAATTTTTGTCAAAGAATTCTCCAAAATCTTGTTGAAAGCTTCCACTGTTCCATTTGCTTGAGGGTGATAAGGAGTACTCTTTTGGTGGTATATCTTAAAATATTCAAGAATTTCCTCAATTGTACTGTTAATAAAGTGATTCCCTTGATCACTCATCAATATTCTTGGACATCCAAATCTTGTCACTACATTGTCAAATAAAAAGTGTAACGTTGTTTCTCCACATCAATCCTTTAATGGTGCTTCCTCTTCCCATTTGGTTAAGTATTTTGTCGTTGTAATAATGTATCTGGCTCCTGATATTCTTGTTGATGGATTAATTGGACCTACAAAATCTATTTCCCATTTATCAAACACTTATAAAGTAACATGTGGTCTTAGTGGCATCTCATCCCTCTTGGATGGATTCCCTACTCTTTGAAAAACATCACACTTCTAACAATATTCTTTTGAATCCTTATGAACTATTGGCCACCATAATCATGTGTGTAATACCTTCTACATAGTATATTTTCCTGCATAGTGTCCTCCTGCAATTCCTTCATGTGCTTCTACCAAAATAATGGGTCTTTCATGCTCCATCACACATCTCCTCTAGATGTTATCTTCTCCAAGTTTGTATAAATGAACTACAATCAAATGATAATATGCAGCTCTAACCACAGAATTTTTCTTCTGCGCAGTAGTAAAATCTCTTGGTGCAAATCCTGTACTCAAAAACTCAATAATGTCAACAAAATATTGATCTGTAATTTGTACTGAAAACAAGTGTGCAACTAGAAAGTTGTCTTCCAAGTTACCGGTTTCTTCTACATTTGCTATCCTGGATAAGTGATCCAGAATTGCATTCAATCTTCCAAGCTTCACCACAACTTCAAAGTCAAATTCCTGAAATAGTAACAACCATCTACATATACTTCCCCCCAACACTCACTTATTAACTAAGTATTTCATGGATGAATGATATGTAAACATATTAAAGTGTTGTCCCAACAAGTAATGTCTGTATTTATGCAAATCATACACCATTGCTAGACCTTCTTTTTTTGTAGTGTTATAGTTATGTTCTGAATCTGATAACTTTCTGCTTGCAAATGCAATAGGGTGATCTATATCACCTTCTCCTGGATGGGTTAGTACTGATCCTAGTGCAATTGCAGATGCATCTACATGCACATGAAATTCTTTATCCTAATCTGGAAATACTAAAATCGGTGCAGTAACCATATTTTCCTTCAAAATATCCAGACTCTTTTGGCATTCATCATTCCACTAGTACTTAGTATCCTTCTTCAGTGGCTTCTCCATTGGTGCATTAATCTGTGCATATCCCCTTATGATTTTTTTGTAATACCCTATATGAACCAGTGTACTCTTCAATTGGCGCACTGAATTTGGTGGTGGTAAGTTAACTATGACAACAATTTTAGTAGGATCAACCAGTAGACATTGTTTACACACCACATTTCCTAATAAAATGCCAAAAGGTGCGCTAAAAATACACTTCTTAATATTTAATGAGATATGAAACTGTTTGCATCTATCCAACACCAACCTTAGTACTTCAACATGATCTTTAAACAAATTGAACACTGTCCAATTATCCAAGTAAACCTCCAAAAATTTATTAATGAAATCCTTGAAAGCTGCTACTACTACTCTTGAAAAATGGTTGGTGCATTATTCAATCCAAATGGCATTGTTGTATATGTTAGAAAAACAGGACCGTGGAGCAATAGAATAAAACAAATGCGGAAAAAAAACACATAATATACACAATACAATAGAGACACAGATTTATGTGGTTCACCCAGCATGGGCTATGTCCACCAGAGAAATTGCCAGGTCCTTCCTTTATTATTATCCAGCATATGAAGGGATACAACCTATAGCAAACCTACTGTAACTTCTTATTCTTTCTCTCACAGTCTCCTACCTCATAATACAATATTCACCATCAACCATAGCTGCAATACATTTCCCTCATAAAAGAAGGTTACCTTCTAGGGGAAAAAACCCTAACATAATCTCTACCGTTAGATCTGCGACCTTATAATGAACGGTCTAGATTTACAATGAAATTATAATATACATTTACAAGACATTTTTTCCTTTGGGGGCTTCACTCTCAAACCCCTGCTGGGGGATTTCTTTCCCCCAGACCCCTCAGCCGGGGGGATAGCCCCCATGGACCCCGCAGAGGGGGTACCCCCCCTGTACACTCCCCCGCGTGGAAGAGTGTACATACTTTTGGGGTGTAAATACTTCATGGGGTATAAACACAGCTGAAAGTAAAATACCTCTGAATCAGGAAGATAATTAGACTCCACAACCAACAATCTCCGACTTGGAGACTGATCTCAACAACTCCACCGCTGCTGTATATGTTGGACTCTGAACCTTCTTGGACCTGAAAAATTTCTCATCTTCATCTTCATTCTTGAAGACCAACTGAAACTGAGTAGGAACTCAGTTTCTCCCTGGTTACTCCCTTTGTTAACATGTCTGCGGGATTCTGGCTAGTGTGTATCTTTTCCAACTTCAAATTTCCATCTTCCAAGTGTTGGTCACTATAATTGCTTAATTAATTTCAAACAACCAAGTGAAACATAAATTATCAACCCAGGGAAGTCTTTTGTTTCAAAGGTAGCTGCGCACTATATATGCTCAATTCCAAAAGCACTTAGTATTGTAGTAAA
>ML853537.1:12628-29559 GCA_009831015.1 Picea engelmannii
GGCAAAATTTCCTGAATAAGGTGGAAAATAAGAGGCTCTGTAAAACTGACCAAGCAGTAAGGCTAAGTTTTCTTCACCCTTAGAGGAAAGATCTTGTAAAATATCTTCAAGAATGGGCAAACTGATATGAGTATGGAAAACACCCTCTATAGGCTTAGTTGGTTAAGAATTCAAAGAAGAGGAAGAGTCATTTTCTTGGAGGGATTCCACAACTTCTTCTCTTAAATTGGATATGGTAACATGCTCAGAAATAGAATCTATAACATCAAAGGAAATTGAAGGCTCATCACCCTTCAAGCTTTCTGACACAATCTCAATTTTCTGAGGACTAGAAGTTTCAACAAAAGGGGATTCAAGAAGAGGTTCTTTAGATACAACAAAAAAAGTGTTTCTTGAAATACCTGGATTAGATGCTCTTGCAGATCTAGAAGTTTGTCTTTGCAAAGATTTTCCACTTCTGATGATCTTCTCAGGATCTGGAACTGGTGTTGCCAGTGGTCTTTCTTGGTTTGCCCTGGTATGAGCCCTTCTCGGAGCCACTTCGTTCCAATGGAGTCGCCAGATAGATGGTTACAACCCAAAAATGTGTCCAAACTTTGTTTATCATCAAAGTTGGATCTTGTCATCTCCCAAGGAAGCTGAGTTTCAATTTCCTCTCCCCGACAACGGTGCCAATTTGTTAGCACTCCAGGAAACTCTCCTAGGTTGTATATCAGAGATGCTTGGTAACTTAATCTTTTTGTAACTATTTTCTCAATAATGGGTGTGGGTTTGGATCAAAATGAATGTCTTAATCATTGGATTGTATCTTCAAGATAGTCTAGCTATATTCATGCAATACAATACCTTCAGGAGCTATTATCCGATAGGTTTGTAAATCAAATGGATATGAAAACCAATTAGTTAACCAGACCATACATAGGCAATATATATGATGGATCAACAAACTGGCCAAATATGCTTATGATTCTTGCTTAACAGTCAAAAGTAAGATGACAGTTACCATGGGACCATTAAACATAGACAAAAGAATGATTTCAACTCATATGCATAGACAAAGATGAGGGAGAGTCTGACAATAACAAATGAAAGAAGCTTGCAGGCTTAATATATTAAAGAAAGTGTCTTTTTACAACATCAGTAGATTATAGAACTCAAAATCGAACCACATGTTCATCAAATGTTCTTGGATTTATAGCCTTTTACAAACAGTTTCCAGATCCTAGATTACTGGATCGAATTTTGCCAAAAATAGAAAATCAGTAACTGGTCCAAGAAAGTAGATAAAGATCCTATAAACTAGATCAATTAAAATTCTCAATTGATCTTTATGTTCTTCAGATTCTTGGCAGGTGTAGTAAGCCTTCCGAGGCTGTTGGATCTCATGTGATATGGGAGGAGTCGAACCTGACACCTGTTGACAATCAAACAGTCTTATATCCTTAAAAATAGCTAATCGTTGTTTACCTTTCTGTCTTGTAGAGCATCTCCAAAACCAAAACAAACTCTTGATAAAGATGTCATTAATTATCTTCCATCAATTAGAACCATTTTTTAGGCTTTTGAACAAGGAAAACTTGGACCTGTGCAAAAACATTAGCTTTTTGCCTTATCAGTGCTTTCGGTAGCTCGAGTAGATAGAATTTAGGTCGATTAGCTATCGAAAGTTCTGCTTTCGGTGGCTAATGAACAATCGATATGTTCGCCTAAGCCACCGAAACCTGAGATTATCAAAATTTCAAAAATACCCTTGTCTTAGCTCAAAAACGCCTTAGGACGGATCTTTTAGGCTTCTGCATCTTGCTCAAAATTTGTAGGGTTACTAGCTGCCTCTAGTTCATTGCACTGAACTACCACCTCTGCAAGGGTCTCAAGAGAAGCATGGGCATGGTATTTTGAAGACATATATTTTTTCCTCAAAGCCTTGACCTTTTTCTTCAAACCCTGAGCTACTCTCCATAAGTTGTTGTAGTCTTTTACAATCTTGTCCTTCTTTTTCTTCTCCTTTATGCTTTCATGGGCTAATATTTCCAAAGCTGAGTTGCTTTCTGCAAAGTTTTTTGACAGAGTTTCATACCTGGTTTTTATTACCCTTTCTAGCACTTCTTGCTCGGCTAGCTTCTTCTTAAGCTTCTTGATTTCTTTTGATTTACTTTGCTTCACTCGTTTGCTAGATGAGGCATCTGCAATTTGTGGTTCTTGTTCTTCTCGGGGTGTAGGTGATGGAAGACTCTCATAACTTGTTGTGTATATATCCACAAAAACAGAATTTTCATTCCCTGTGGTAACTGAGTCCTCGTACCTTGTTTCAATCTGGTGCTCTTCATTCTCTGAGTCTGTGTAAGGAAGATTAAGAATGTTTTTGTTCACTGGGGATTCTTTGGCCTCTTCTTCTTCACTGTTGAAAATTAATTTCTTCTTAGTTTTTCCCAGCTTGGAGGAAGGAGAGGGTTGATTGACTGGGCTTGGAGAGATAGCTCTCCTCCTCCTCTTTCCACTTCTGGGAGTGGAGGACTTCTTGGAATGGGGACTCTTTTTTCCCTCTGACTGAACCTCAGTCTGGAAATCATTCCAGAATAAGAAGTAATTCCACTCTTTACCTCTTCTTTGCAATAACTCACAAACCAAAAGTTTGATTAGACTATGGTGGGATAATCTTCCTGCAACTTGATTAGGTTTGGCCTTGACTTTATGAGCCATCTTGGATAATCTTCGGTGGAGGAAATAGGGAAGATTGAGTGGGTTTCTACCAATCAAATGGTTTATAACTTTAAAATGGTAAATCATCACCATGTTGTATCGCCCTTCACAAGTTATATAAACCATTATAGATTTTATTAACTGTTTCCATTTCTCTTCAAGGAAAGATAGAGGAATATCTTTCTTCCATATCAAACCCTTGTGTTTTGGTTTTAAATAAGTCATGAATTCAACATTCTTAATAACAGTGGTTTTAAACCATTTCTCTCCATTCGTGGGAAGCTCTGTCACTTCGACTATGAGGGATTCATCTATCTTGAATTCATCCCGGCCGATGATTGCTTTCTTTCCATCGAAATTGAGGGCAAAGGCCTCTGCCACCTGCTGATGAAAACTCTGTAATTTTTTGCAAAAATTGTAACACCATGCATCCTTGAACATTTGACATACCTCTGTGTGTGATTCCAGGTAACCGATGTCGTTGAGCTCCTTCCTCAGGGTTGACGTTCCTTTCTTCATTTGCCACAATGTTTTCGCACACCTGTGATCGAAGGAGCAAATTTCGAGGGAGAGTTACACCTCATGGAATTAGCGAAAATCGGCTCAGCTGTGATAGAAATGAGATAACTGGGGTGAGCTTTAGAACGTGGCATTGATTACAAGGGGTGTGGTGAAACAGTTGATGATTTGCAACAGTCATGGCAGATAACTGAAATAAATGGAGGGTACATAAGCACATGGCTTAATGATATAACAATCTGGAAATATTCTCTTATATCACAGAGGGATCAACTTCCGGTCGTGAACAGTTCTTTCTCCAGTATTTTTGGCGGCTTGTGCAATCATAGAAACGTCGAACTTGTCGGTTGAAACGTGTCATAGGATGTGTTGGGTCTTTCCCCTCTTCAGCGATTTCGGTGGCTAAAATGGCCCTGGATTCCTTTATTTAAGATTCTGAAAGCTAAGTCTTTCAGTGGCCAATGAACAATCGAAATGTTCGCCTAAGCCATCGAAACCTAAGATTTGAATTAGATCAAATAAAAACTGAACAATATTTTATTTAAACTTTATTACATGCGTAAAGCTTTGAGAAATGAACTTTGAAAAATTTTAAAAGAACCTTTTTAAAAGACTTCCTATCACCTAAAATGCAAAATCTCAATTGATTTATTTGAGGAGATAACACATCCAATCCAAGGGTTTAGTTTGGACAAGATGAATTGTGGATATTAACTCACTTCACTCACCCACTTTCCCTAAGTCATTAAGTCACTTTTAATTCATATCACATGAATTAAATGACTAGGGTCCACATTAAACATTTTCCCACCCCCTAAGCGCCTAGGTGATGAGAAACACTTCCCTAGGTACTTTTTAATTATTTTTAACACTATTATAATAGCATAAGAAGAAATATTGCAATGAATAACAATGGATTCAAAAATAGAAAATAGAAATACTGCAGAGAATAACAATGGAACAACTAAATAGATGGATCCACAACACCAAAATAATACCTTTATTGATAGGAAACAATGTTCACTTGTCTCTTCGAGGGGGCAGCTTCCAGCCGAGCAGAGCTCTATTACAATAATTCTCAAGACAAGACCCTCTCATACCTTCTACTCTTGTTTATACTAATTATATCTTCTAAAGAACATTCTAGAGGAAGATCTTTCTAGAAGCGGAAGCTTCTATTAGATCTTCTTACATTGACTTGTTCATATTTATTAAATAAGCCTTATTAACTAGTATCGATTTTTATTACATGGAAATATATTATTCTACCTACATGAGAGGTTAGGGGGTTAGGTCCCTAACATGCCCTCCCCCTTGAAGAAAAACCTTGTCCTCAAGGCCTGAGATAAGGAAATTCCTGGAGAATAGTAGTCAGCTCTGAGGTGGCATCTTCAGGAGTTGTATCTTTCCACTGCACAACACCTCCTTTATGGTACACTAACGAAGATTATGATTGTGTTGGTCCAAGACTGCCTGTGGCTATAACCAACTCAAGAATATTGGTTTGAGTTTGGTACTTAGTTCCAATCACCTTCTTTAAGCATGAGACATGAAAAACATGATGGATCTTAGAATGACTGGGCAGAGCTAACTGATAGGCCATTGATCCCATGCGCTTGAGAATTGTATAAGGACCATACAATTTGGGATCAAGCTTCTGACAATGTTCAACTTTGAGTGAAGTCTTCTTGTAAGGTTATAGACGAAGAAACACCTGGTCTCTTGCAACAAACTGGCATTTTGAACATTCTTGATCCGCTTGTTGTTTCATACGATTCTGAGCCATGACTAAATTGTCTTTGAGAGCACAGAGAATGGCGACATAGACTGTAAGAGTTTTGTTAACATCCTATACCTTCAATACCCCTGGTATGTAGGAAAGAACTGACATGAGGATTTTGTCCATATATTGCTTCAAAAGGAGTCATGCGAGTAGCAGTATGGTAAGATGTGTCATACCACCATTCAACTAGGGGTAACCACAGAGCCCACTGATGTTGTCGGTCAAATGCAAAACAACTCAAATATGTTTCCAAACAATTGTTGACAACTTCAGTTTGGCCATCAATCTGAGGATGATATGCAGTATTGAGATGTAATTGTGTGTAGTGGATCATGAATAGTTCTTACCAAGAATTGTTGGTGAAAGTGGGATCTCTGCCAAATACAATAAAATGAGGCATGCCATGAAGCTTGAAAACATGATCCATGAAAATCTGAGCCACTGTGGATGATGTGAATGGGTGTTGAAGAGCAAAAACATGAGCATATTTCGAAAGACGATCAACTACCACTATGATGACTGACTTATTGTTGGATTTAGACAAGCCAAAAATGAAATCCATAGAAATGTCCCTTCAAATAGTTGGTGGAATCGGAAGCAGTTGTAGTGTGCCCGGAGCTTTGATGATTTCCCCCTTTTTGCATTGACATATATCACATTCAACCACAAAGGTGTGGACGTCTTGTTTCATACCATCCCCCAAAAAAGAACATTTGACTCGTTCATAGGTTTTGGTAAACCCGGAATGCCCTATTGTGGGTGAAGCATGAAGCTCATAAAGCACCGTGGATTTAAGTTGTGACAGGTGGCTTAAATACATACGACCTTTGTAGCAAAGCTCTTGTTTGTACCAAGAGTACACTGTAGAAACTGGAGAATTGTATTGCAATTGTTGGATCAATCGAGAATTTTTAGGGTCTTGCAGGGATTCCTGGAGAACAACTTGGAGCCAATATGTTACAATGAAGGAGAGGGAAAAAAGGGATCTTTCTCCTTCATACTTTCTGGACAGAGCATCAACCACTACATTTTATTTTCCCTTCTTATAAATGATCTCATAATCATAGCCAAGTAGCTTGTTCACCCATTTTTGTTGCTCCTAGAATGAAATCTTGTGTTCTAGGAAATACTTGAGGCTATGATGGTCTATTTTAATTTGGAATCATTGCCCCAATAGATAAGGACGCCAAAGATCCACAACATGTAGAATAGCCAACATTTCCTTTTCATAGATTAATTGGCCAAGACGTCGCTCCGAGAGTTGTTTGCTAGTGAAGGCCAAGCGTCTGCCCTCTTGCATGAGTACTGCTCTAATTCCTTTCCCGTAGGCATCACATTCGAGGAAAAAAGACTATGTGAAGTTAGGAAGGGACAATACATGAGTTGTGCACATGGCTTCTTTCAATTCGTGGAATGATTGATCAACTGCTAGAGTCCAAGTGAAAGAATTCTTTTTTAGGAGAGCAGTAAGAGGCACTACAATTTTTCCATAATTCTTAACAAACTTGTGATAATATCTTGTTAAACCCAAAAAACCACACAAGCTCTTGAGATTTTTTGGGCGTGACCAAATATTGCATAGCTTCATTTTTCTTAGGATCCACCCTTGCACCATGCTTGCCTACAATATGACCCAAGTACTCCACTTTTGAAGCTCCAAAGGCACATTTAGATTTCTTGAGAAAAAGTTGGTGTTGAGAGAGTAGACTAAAAATTTGATCCACATGGGTAAGATGTTTTGTCCAGGTTTTACTATAGATGAAAATATCATCAAAGAAAACTATGACTAAATGACAGAGAAAAGGACGAAAAACATGGTTCATGAGACTTTGGAAAGTGGAGGGATAATTACACAGGCCAAAGGGCATGGTCGAGAATTCATAGTGAACCTCATGACTACGAAAAGGAGTCTTAGGAATGTCTTCCTATTGCATGTGTATCTGGTGGTAGCCATAATGGAGATCAAGTTTAGTAAAGTATTGAGCACCACTTAATTCATCCAAGAGATCGTCAATGACAAGAATGGGAAATTTGTATTTGATGGTGAGTTTATTAGGGGCACGAAATTCTGGACACATGCACCAAGTACCTTCTTTTTTGAGTACCATGACCACAGGGGAAGAATAGGGGTTGGTACTAGGGCGGATAACACCCGTGGCTAGCAATTTTTGAACAATTTTCTCAATTTCATTCTTTTGGGCAAAGGGGTGATGATAAGGGCGAACATTGGGAGGAAGATTGTCGGGGATGAGAGGAATGGAATGATCATGAACACCACGAGAAGGAAGTCCATGGGGAGTGAAAAAAAATAGCTTGGTGTTTGGAGATGATATATTGAATGTCAGGATGCACCACAAGTGTCTTAATTGCTTGAATATAATGGAGTTTGGAAATAATGTCGGAATGACCTTTTTTGAGGAGCTTTTCCATTCAATGGCAACTGATGATCTCAAGGGACCATGTTGTGATTCCTTGGAATTTATATTGTTGTCCTGTGTGTTGTAATTGCATGGTTATTTCCTTAAACTCCATGAGTATGGGACCAAGAGTTCATAACCATTCCGCACCGAGCAAAATATCACAACCACCCATGTCAATAGCAAACATATGAGATTTTAGGTTGTACTGCCCAATTTGGAGACACATTTTCACAACACCCCCCACATTTCATGGAACCTCCATTGGAAATCATGATTTGAAAGTTGTTGAATGCATGTATATATCAATGGGTTTCTTGGAAAATACAACGATGAATACAATTATGAGTGATGCCACTATCAATTAATATGATGATCTTTCAATTCTTAATGTAGCCAATGAGCTTGAGGGTTTGGGGAGTAGAGAAGCCAATGAGAGCATTTAATGAAATGATTGGTTCTACTGCTGGTTGGTCTGAGGGTAGAGTAATATCAGTTGGCTCGGGTAAATCTGCCAAAAGGGGGGTCTTGAGATCTTCTTCAGAAACATCCTTAGAGATGGCCATAAACAAATTTTTTTCCTTATAGAAAAAAATTTCAGCCTGGGTTAATTTCTGGATCTTGAGGGGAGTGGGAGGAGGGGTAGGGTAGGTAGGTTGAGTGCAAGGAACAAAGGAAGTTTTGCGGGTCTAAGTAGAGACAATTTGTTGGGATTCCTTAGCACATTGAGTAGCTTCCAACCAAGAGTGAGGGAGAGCCATGAGGACCTGGGCTCAAATTTTATCTTCGAGGTCATTGATAAAACATTCCCAGAAGAAGGCATCAAAATTTCCCTCTGTTCTGAAACCCAAGTGTTCAAAGGCAAATATAAAGTCTTCCACTATGCCAAATTGCTTCAACTTGGTCGAACAACCAAGATAGTGGGTGTCAGTGTCAAAGCGGTCATATAGCTCGGCCACAAACTAAGTCCAAGCAACATACCCCCATCGTGTCTTTCTACGCCATTACCACCATTGCCATTGTTCTGGATCCAAATAGAGGACACCATAATGGAGTTGGTCCAGATCATCAGTAATGCCATGCAAGGAGAAATAATGTTCCATTTGAGTGACCCAACTGATGGGATCTGATCCATCAAATTTGTTCACTTCAACTCAGGGAAGACGTGGGTCATGATGAAGGGAATTGGAATGAAGGGCCATATTATGGGAAGAGTTATCTCCTTCAAAGTGGGAATGTTTTTCAAGGGAGGGAGAGCCAAGGGACTATTTCAACCACTAGGTGAGGGAGGACAATTCACCCTTAACATATGCTAATTCGCCTATAACCTTGGCCTCGAAGGTGTCCAAGCAGGAATTGTTGGAAGCAATTTCAGAGGTCAATCTTTGGATGTATACCTTGTGTTGTTTGGATTCATCTTACAGGTGAAGGAATTCTTGGTTGTGAGTGTTGGGCATGGGTGAAGGAGGGGAACGAAAGAGGGGAAGTGGGACCATGGAAAAAAGAGTGAAAATGATATATATGACTTTATTCAGTGTGAAGAGGAATGCAATGATATAGGTGTCGGGAAGGGGTCAGGTCCACAAAAAAAAAGGGTTGAAAATGATAGGTACCACTGCAATTAGGGTGAAGAGAAGAATCCAATTGGATAGGTCTCAAATAATGGGGCGAGCAGGACCCAAACCTACTACAGTAGAAGAATGCCCAAATTCTTGATAGGAAAAAAACAATTGTTACACAACATTTTTTCGCACTTGCTTATATTATAATATTCTCTGACACCTCAAAAGAATAATAATTTGGAAAGAGAGTTAGGGAAAAGTCTTTTGGAAACATGCAACTCTAATAAGTCCCTAAATTAAATAATTGTCACTTGTTGGACTCTAGAAAGGTGCGACAACTCTACTTGTCGTAGTCTGCATCACTACCAAGTGAGACAATGTCGCTTTTTGCTCATATATAAGGGTGCAAAAACCTTTCGTACGTGGGAAAAAGAAGAGATTCTCAAAGCTTCTAGAAGAGAAGCTTCGATGCTGATTTGTTTACCGATCAGTGTGGATCTCACCCGCCTCTCCTGATTTGGTGAGATCCTAACCTCTTCATGGCTTCCTCTCTACTCTATAAAAGAGGCAACTTCCAAAGGAAAAAGGGAAGAAAAATAGAGGAATAATGAAAATATGGTTAATTGAGAAGAGATCCAAATTTATAATTGAGAGTTTGTGAATCTCACTTTGGCTCTAAGAGATTTAGGTGTGCTAAAGTGTTATAGTGATGATGATGACATCTATGGAGACTATGAGGGTATTGAAGCATTGAACTGTTGAAAGGAGATTGTCAACGCCAAGGCACCAGTTTGTAAGTTGTTTCCTAATTATTTAATACAATGATACATTTTCCTTTCCTAACTAACATTGTCAATGATCTTTGTGTGTATTTTTCCTTGGCTATTTACATAGGTTCATTGAGATATATGGATATTGGTTGCTTTCACTGTTTTGTTTGTTCCTCTTGCAGATCTCTACTTTTATGAAACATTTAATCAAGAATTTGGAGTTAGAACTTGCGAGTACAAACGACGATTAAAAAGGGTATGAACTTATACCTTTTATATTTCTTTTGAACCTAAGGAAAAGAGTGTATTATGTTTCATTTTGTTCTAGTTTCAGGTGCCCGAACTAGGGAGATTGGTCTATGTACACATTCACTAATTTATCCACAACAAAAATGGCGACTGCACTGGGGAACGATCTTCTAGATTTGTTTTCCTAGTGAGCTTCATGTGTCCTGTTTGAGTCTACCTAAGTCATCATTTCACTTTATTTGATCAGACAATCCCAAATTCTTCTGGAAAGATTGAGCATATTTTATTTTTTCTGAACTTTAGTACCTTGTCGCACATTTCTTTGAGTCACAGAGTGACATTGTCACACTGTGTATACTTCTTTGTCCGCGACAACTTAACTTGTCGCACTGTCTGTCACAACCACTCGAGACAACTTTTTGAAAATTTATTTATAAAAGTTATTTCTTTCCCAGGTCTCAGATCTTATGTTACAAAAGTATTTGGGTTGATTCATTTATTAATTTACAGACCTCTTGGTAATATGGAACTTATTTTCACCATTGATATTTTTTAACTTGCTTTCTTCAGTTTTCTTGTATTGAAAAGGATATAATCTCTTAGCCAAGTCTTTGAGTGCTTTTCAATTGTTGTTGTTATTGTTTTCTCAGAGATTTTTTAGATAGTGATTGAGTGTTTTCTTTGGTGAATTATTTATCTTTGAACTCTCTTGTTGAAGAATTGTTTCAAGACATTTGAATTGAGTTTAGTTTTAAGTCTTTGGAGCTTTGTTATGAATTTTTCTCTTTGTTTAAGTTTTAGATGTGGTTCATTTGCTTTGGTATATCTCTTTTCTTTCTTTTGCAATTTCATATCTTTGTTTGAAAGAAAAAGTTTAAAAGAGAAGCATATTTCTTTTTCATACAGGAGAATCTTATTACATTATGGATCATTTGCAGAAAATTGGAATTGAATCATTTAAATTGGAATTTGTGTTTTTGAAAAAGATCTTTATTTATAGGCATCTTGGAAATATAACTTGTATTCTTCAAAGAATAAACCTCTCTCTCTCTCTCACGTACATAGGATTCATTGAATTTTAATTAGCATCTCATATCCTTTTGCACATTGTTGAGTCAAGGTTTCACATCATGAGTTTCATTTCCATGACCTTGTGTAAACAACAGCCTCTAAAGCAAAGCATTTAATAAAATCTATCAGACAATTTTTATTTCTTGATAGCAAACCGACACTAGTTTAGGCTAGATCTTTGGAATAGGTTGTGAGGTAAACTTTCCAAATATTCCAAAACGAACATAGAATCCTGTGGTAAGAAACAAAAATCCAATTTTCTATAGGCATAGTCGGGATCCCCCTCTCACACAAGGGTTACACACGAGGTTGCGTGCAGGAGAGCAACAGAGATTACCCCTCTGGGGCTTGACCAAATGCAGTGGAACAATAGTATATTGGGGGTTATTATTGAGATTTGGTTGTTTTCATTTGGTCTCGAAACTTCGTGTATCTCGAATCTATTTGGGATCCTATAGAGCTTATATGGTCCTCTTGTTCTCAGTCCTCTTGAGGAATTTCAGACTAGATATCATGCCCATACTTTCGGACCCGACTAGCGACTGTACCCGCTTGGAGGCTGATTACACGTTGGTGACCTTAGTTGCCATAATCTTTAGGGTCTTTACATGAGATGATGGTGAAGGAAAGTATTCACTATACCTGGGTCAGACGTTGGTCAAACTCACTCAGGCTCCTTGGAGGGTCACTCGTGGCTCTCGCCGTAAGGGGACTTGCACCAGGGCATAAGTTTTCTAAGCAGGTCGCCAACATAACTGATCCACCCACTCCATCCCCGCTCCTTCTCATATATTTTTTTACGATGTGATAAGATATTGTTTGTTGGTGTGTTTTCTTTCTAGATTTCTTAGAGAATGTTTTGTTGTTTGTATTAGATGACCTAGGATATAATCGATAATTGTTGAAAATTTAAAACATGGTGAAACATCCTCGTCGTTCTTGTACAATGCAAAGTTTACCCCATAAAGAACCAGAAAACACAACATTTTAAGATACCAACGTTGAGATTACACAACCAGAAATTGTTCCTGAAATTGTAGAAGGATTAGAGGTAAATCGCCCTGAAACTACTAGGATTGAGGAACCCAATTTTGAAAATATTGAACCTGAACTTGTTGAACCCGAAGTCACCCGAGATTACGAAGTAGAAATACTTCATTCACCGAGTTCAGACTCAACACACTTACATTCTACTCCTCAACCTTATGTTCCTTCACCCATTCCAGTATCTGAACCATTACAGAGTAGTCCTCAACATTCTGAATGTCCAAATGGTGTCGTAGTTGAAGAATATACTCCCGACGATTTTTCGTTTTCATTTCAACCCACCTTTATCTGATGGCGATGATTCAATTGTTGTTCAACTACCCACACCACTTGTATCTTCGTGGAGAGATAACGCTTGGTATCATTCTTTAATGAGAGATAGTGAAATCCCATTGTTACGTACACCATCTTCCTTCTTCACCAGTTCAACAATGTATCAATCCACTTCTACAAATCCTGTGTCTGAAGGTACTAGCATCCCAACTACATCTTTTATTTCTAGTGGACCTAGTATATCATATGACTTTGGTGGACCATTAGTTCCCGTTGGGTATCAATCTCTCGGTGGTGTTTTTTCTGGTGCTTCGATGAGTTATTCATTGTTTCATTATCCACCTTGGACTACCGGTATGTATGGTATGAATGATATGTCTGATACAACTCTTTCGAATATAGGACAAATCCCACAAACTACTATTGCTCTAGTATCTTATACTCAACCAGTTTCTAGTCAACAACTTCCCTTAACTACTGGAACTATTGTTCAATCTTCTCTAGGTCAATCCATACCTACAACTATGGGTCAAATGTCCATAGGGTCCATGGTGTCTGGGGGGGGACCTCTTCCAAGATCGTCATTATTTACTAGGGAGCAACCTCTTCCAAGATCGTCATCGTCTCTTGGGGGGAAACCTCCTCCAGGATTGTCATCGCTTCCTGGGGGGCAACCTTTTCCTGGGTCATTTTCGCCTAATTGGGGGTAATCTTTTTAAGGATCATCATTAGCTCCTGGAATTGGCCAACAAATTTTGGGTTTTGGAAAACAACCTCCTGGTTTTGGTCAACAATCTCCTCCTGGATTTGACCAACCGCTTCCTAGTTTTGGTCAACAATCTCCTCATGGATTTGGCCAACCTCCTCCTGGTTTTGGTCAACAATCTCCTCTTGGATTTGGACAACAACCTTCTCTCCTTGGATTTGGCCAAAAACCTGTTCCTGGATCTGGTCAACAACCTCCATTCATATTTTTTTTTACTGGACAACCAATCCCTACTATTGGTCAGCAACCTCCTCTTGGTGGATCATCCCCAATCGAATTCATGCCACCCTCAGGTGGTCAAATGTCTATGGGAATTCATTTCCATAGAATGGCGAGTCAACATAAAATTACTCAAACTAGTGGAGCTAGTGGTACTCAGGTACCTACTAGCCAACCTTTCCAAGGATATAATCCTTATGTTGTTGGTACTCAACTTCCTATGGGATATCCACATTTTCAACCTTATTCTGGTCAAATACCAACAACATCCATGAATCCTCCATAGGGGTATCGACCATATCAAGGGATTGATCCTTATGTTTCTTATCATAACCATGCTTACCAACAACCTACCCTTAATGTCCAATTACCATTTTTTGCAACTTTGGACTTACCTGAACTATCTCGACTTACCAACAATCCAATCTACCATTTTCCTACTTGGCCTCATATACCTGCTAAGTTACCTAGTGACATCCCTAAGTTCGATGGAAAACCCGGAGAAGACCCATCAAATCACGTCATGACTTATCATTTGTGGTGTTCTTCCAACTCTTTAAATGATGATTCTATTCCTTTACTTCTTGTTCAGTGCACGCTCACTGGTAGTGTCGTTAAATGGTACATAGAATTAAAACGAGGTACTTTCTATACTTTTCACTCTTTTGCTATGGATTTTTTAACCCATTTGCAGTTGCCAATTCGTTATGAAACTTGCATCGAACTTTTAACATCTTTACGATAGTCAACATCTACCCACATTTCAGATCACATACATGAATGTTGACGCCGACGTCGTTTGATTAAAGTTGGAATCTCAAATCAATTATTAGTTAATTGGTTTACCAAATATTTTCTACCTCCTATTGCTCATGATGTTGCGATGGGGGGGGACCGTGACCGAAGAACATGTTATTTCTCATGCTCAGTATTTAGATCTCTTTTATTCACAATCCGACACTTTGTATGATTTAATTCCCAATGCTCCTAGACCTTCAAAAAACCCAACTTGTGTCTCTACTACCGCATCACACGTCGTTGATGGTGTGGTTGGTTCTGTTACTCAAGAAATTAGGGGTAAACCTTCAAATCAATCTAAATTTACCCCTAGTACCAACCAAGTTACTACCACTACTACTCCTATTTCTCCAAAAAAAACTTATGAGATTAACGCAGTTCAAACCACAACATCTAGTAAGGATCAATCAACCGAAAGTAGGAAAAAGAGAAAAGGTAAAGCTAAACAAAATTCCCAATAGAAGGAGAAACCAAAAACACCACCCGCTGATGAGGCATAAAAATGGAAACCTAAGTATCCTTGCTTAATTTGCGAAGAGGACCATTATACCAAGGATTGTCCACGTCAAGCATACGCTAATTGTTTTCTTAAAGGAACTTCAACTGCACATGCGGTATTAACTAATCCTTTTCCCTCTCGGAAAACTCAAATGATCACTCAAGATCAACCCTTTACGTCAAATAACTCTTATGTACTTATGTGTACTGCAAATAAATATAAATAAGTCGCACTTACTACACAAACCAAAGACTATTCGCCTACAACCGAGAAGGTTAATGATCAATCTTCCCCATCTGCTCCATCTCCTTCTGGTCCTTTGAAAAATGATAAACCTAGAACTGACACAATGATTTGACCACCTCCCAAAGGTGTTATTCGAAAGTCATCTTTTAATCTGCATGCACGAACTTCTCAAAACTACAATATTGTGGAAGATTTATCTCAAGCACGCTCTGCGATGTCGGCTCTCGAAGTTCTTCAAAGTTGCACTGCGCAACGAAAAGCACTATTGTCAGTTATAGGTGTATTTGACCCTAATGATTCAAATACAATAGCCTTTGACTTGGAAACTCGTATTCCAAGACTTCCTCATCAAATTGCATTTCAAATATAAGTTCTCGTACAAGATAAGACAATTTTTCGCATTGTTATTGATGAAGGAGCCTCGACTTGTGTGATGTCTCTTAACTATTGGAAAGTTATTGGCTCTTCGTACACCAATCAATCATCTAATACATTAAAGTCTTTTGACGGTAGAGGATTTAAGCCATATGGAGTTATTAATGCAGTACCAATCGTATTGGAAGGTAAGACAATCATTGTTGAAGTTGAAATAGTTGATGCTTCGCTAGACTACAATCTTCTCATGGGACACAGTTGGGTCTACGCCATGTTTATCGTAGTTTCTACCTTGTTCTGTGTACTACATTTTCCCCATCGAGGAAAAATAGTTACAGTTGACCAACTTGCCTATTTTAATTCTGATTCACGTGTTGGTAGTGTACCTTTGGTAGAAAACATCTCGTCCTCCTCCTATGAGAATGTTGGTGTGGGCATTTTAAAAGATTTAACGTTTAGGAACTTTTCCACTTCCACCACCCAATATTTCTCCTTTTGTTGCCCAAATCAATATGATTTCAATAGATATTGGTAGATCCCATGGTTCATGTGATCCATGGGTAATTCCCACTCCAAACGAATATGATAATTACGGTGAACGAATTCCACTTAGCTCAGTGGAATTGGATTATGAAGTTATCCAACCTGCCTCTGCATCTCCCTCTGATGCATCTGATCAAATGATTCCAATCTTATATGAGTATTCTCACTCTATATGGATTACCTCCCTCACTTCCACTGACCCGTTCAATGATATTTTCCCCGGTGATGTAGGTATCATGGAGGTTATGTCCTTAGAGGAAATTCCTTGGGATGATGGACATCATCGTTGCTCCTTTTTTCTTAGACATGAACTCGAGACTCATTCTACGGTATCTCCTTATCCTACCATTCCTATCCTCCCTTAGGATATTTTATCTGAGGTGAATTTGGGAGTCATTTATGATATTGTTCCTATTGATATTTCAATCAAACCTAGAATCATGGAAAACATTCATATTGGTGCTTCTTGTTCTCCTGAAGAAATTAACGTTTATAGATCACTTTTCAAAGAATTCCTTCCTCCAAGTGAGGTCAAATACTCACATGTGAGTATCTAACCTATATTTTGAGGGAAGGATACTTTTGGCCATCCATATTTAAAGATTGTATTCGTACAGTCAAAAAATGTCACGCGTGCCAAATTTGTAATCACAAATCCCATGCACCTCCTACTCCTCTTCATCTTGTAGTTTTCGCTGGTCCATTTGCCAAATGGGGCATTAACTTCATGAAATGTACCCCTCAATCGGCCAGGGGGCATGGATATGTCATTTTTGTTGTGGATTATTTCACTAAATGGGCCGAGGCGATGCCTACATTCAATAATACTAGGAAAACTACAACACTTTTTGTTTTTAACCATATTATCACTCATTTTGGTGTGCACCAGGCTATTGTCACTGATCATGGCACTCGTTTTTGCAATCATATGATGGTGGAGTTAATGACCAAGTTGGGTTTACGACATGAAAACTCAACTCCTTATTATTCGCAGGCCAACAGTCAAGTTGAAGCTACCAACAAAACTTTGACCACTATGCTTCGTAGGATGACAGGGATTCATAAGACGAATTAGCATACTTTGTTATTTTCAG
>ML853538.1:47021-57422 GCA_009831015.1 Picea engelmannii
TCGTTAGAATGGTTTTGAATTGACGTCTAGTCGGTGCTAGTTTACCCCTTTTTCGAACCGATTAGACTATTGACGAAAAAGGTACCCCAATGGAGTTTCCTTTTATGATTTTTCAGACTCTCTAAACATGAAAAATCACCGAGTTTCCCTTCTCTGGGCTCATTAAACTTACATCGAAGGATGTTACCATTGTGTGTTCTATCAACCGCACTTGCATCCTTTACCCATCAGCCTAGTAACAGTTTTCTTTTGCGTCTTAACACCTTTGGCCACTGGAGGATTTTTCCCGATTATCATTTCCTAGAACATCAGTCTTGTCCTTGTGCTTGAGCTTGTATGTTTTCTATGCTCGTTCCTCCACTGTAACATAATATTCCTTTATTATTTTTCAAAATATTCAAAAAGAACAAAAAAAAAAAATCAAATATACCCCAAAAAGAGGATGGGAAAAGTATTTTCTTTATTGGCAACATTATGAGTCACCCTTGGACAAAGCACATCTGTCTGTTTGATTCATCAGACTTTGGGATGTAGTACGACCTTAGGAAGCTTTGCTCGCTATATTGAGTTGTGTCCTCCACCGTTTGGTTACTCTTCTAAACATATGGAGAGTTTGCGTTGCCTCCTGCTTCGTAGACTTATGATTAACAGATATGCTGCCTGAGTCTTATCACTTGTCGTGCTATTTTCCAAGGGAAGATTGTTACTTAGCCTGAGTCGACCACTCTGCAATATGTCTCTTTTCCTCATACCCAGCCATCCTGAACGTCCAATCAAGTCTTTGTTCGAAATCAATGAAGCCTTCAGTCCGATCATCAAGATTATCAAGTCCATAACCGACGAGCCGTCGAAGACCTCTGGGTAGTGCATTCGTACACTCATATTACACTCCTACCCGAGTTTAGAAGATTTTGAAGTTGTTGCTTGAGCTCTAAAGTACAGCCATCAGGCTAAATAAGCTTCTGAGAGATGGATACTTTCTATGCATATCTTTCTGATTTCGAGATGTAGCTCCGTTGTGTATTGTTCACGGCTACTCTTTATAGTTATTTGACATGGATCTATAGTGTATTTGATTGGTAGCCATGGTTCTGATTTATCCCGAGCATGGGTATGCCTGCCTCGGTGAGACATTTGATATTTTTGCAGATGGCACCTCCTGATTCCTGATTCCTGGTCTCACTCATTCAACATATCAGTACAGATTGGTAAAGAATTGGTAATGTATTTCGGCCATCAGATGCTCTTCTGACCTCACACATTAGGGGGCATCTGTTATAACCCTAAATTGCACCATCCATGCGTACTTGGCATCAAGCCAACTCATTGCCCTTCATTGCCAAAGCCATGCTGAACAGACTCTTCAAAAACCTCCTAAAACAAGAAACCCGTGCCCTAACCCACTATTGGGCGCGTTGGAACGCTAGCAGGCCTTCTGCTGCACGCGTTGGAACGTGGGCTGGCCCACTACAGCCAACGTTTACCTAACAAAGCAAAAAATCAGGAACGTTTCCGCCGGGACGAAAAGCTTTGGGTCAGTTAACTGGAACTCCCAGCCATGCATGGCCAAGAGTTCGTCTAAAACCCTAGCTCCTTCTAGCCTATAAAAGAAGGGGTAAGGATACTATTCAAAGGAGGAAAATCATAGGAAAGAAACTCTGCCCAATTGCCGAATCCGTTTTGTCCCAACCCTTTAGCCTTTCCTCAAGCTTTAGGAGAATTCAAGAAAAGCAGTTGGAGGACAAAGAAGAGGAGGAGCCCAGGATCAGGATCGAGAAACGGTGGCCAGTCTCAAAAATCATTGTAAGTTGGTTCATATTGAGATTAATAAAAAGATACTTTTCCCGTCCCAAATACATGAGTCTTATATGTTTTATGTGATTTGTGTTTAATCTCTAACCCTTTAGTAGAACAATAGCATGCACGCATAGTTTTGTCTTGATTGCAGGATCGTTTTTTGGAAGGAGCAGCAAAAGCAAGGAGATAAATCTCAACGGAAGATCTACACCAACCGTCGATAAAAAGGTTAGTTGGTTCTTCCCTTGTTTTCTTGTGAAAAAGGGGTTTTAGATTCAGGGTAGAAGGTTAAAAGTATCTTATGAAGGGTCATGATCTGCATACAAGTTTAAGCCCTAACTTGTTAGTCCGTAGGGTAGAATACCCTACAACACTAGGGGCTAAGCTTGGGGGCTTAAGTCCTTGGGAATAATAATTTATTGTTATTCCAAAAGATATGTGACAAACATGTTTTTATCCTAAGTCTTGGGAGAGGCAACACATGCAGCTCCAAGTGTGCAAAAGGGAACACAGGTAGCCCCAGGAAGACAAGTGTCGGCCTGGGCACATGTAGTTAAAATATGAAGTATCAGTTGAGTTGGGGGGTCATTCTCCATTCTTTCGTTCATTGACTAAGTTGTGTGACCTCTGGGTTTGATATCTGCATATTTCACACAACTCTGAAAACTGAAACTGTGAGACCTCTGTGATTGTCCAGTGTATTCTCGTAAATTTCGTCTGGTCTCTGTGTTTGGCCTCCATCCTCGACCTATGCGTAATTTCCTTTCATGCATCATGTAACCAGTAAAGCATGAGACAATTTGTGTCTTCTATAGAACCCGACCCCTGGATAATCACCTGAGTGTGTTGTGTTTTAGCGTCTGGTCATTGCCATTTACGAGACTATGCCCATTTTATGTTGTGGTCATCATCCTGGTGTCAACTGAGTGTTGATGTTGTTGAAGTTTCCCTCACCTAGTTGGAATTGATTCGAAGAATGTGTTGAAGAAGCAGGTTGTCAGGCCCGTGGTAGAAGAAGCAGGTTGTTAGGCATGTGAGAAACTCACTCCAGGTGAGAGAGTCTACTAGGAAGTGGTTTTCTCCCAGAGAAAGTCTAACACCAGCTTTAGAGCTCTAAGAATTCTTGATCCATCTTGTTGTCGAGGCCCAGAGAGGGAGGTGAAGCATTGATGGACTATGCTGGCGAAGGTGTATACTCTCAGGAAGAACAAGAATGTGGGGAATGAGAGTTCGTTAGTAGTGGGTGTAAGAAGGCTTCTGGAGAGAATCCTTCTAGTTGCTCTGTGTAGTTTTCCTGTAACCTCAGCCTAGCCTAGGATTCCCTTGCCTTGGGTGGAGCTTATTCCTAGCTCGGGGGTGACCCACTGTTGAGCGTGATGAGCAGTGAGGTCTAAGGCTTGGAGGTTCGTGGAAGGTTTGCACGTGGTTGGTGGAGTTACTACAGTTTCAAAGATAAGTATATGCATGTGTATAATTTCAATTAAAATGCACATCTGTGATGCTTGTGATATTATCATGTATTCTGTTGCATTGATATTTACTGTTGATTTCAATCATTCTGTATGTTAGCAGTAACTATATGTTTACTCTTCTTAGCCATTTAACTTCATTTAAATGCATACCAGATAGATATGATAATGTTTTTGCGTATTAGCGTTGCCCGACAAGGGGTTTGATGGTCGGGGACGTTACAATATGGTATCAGAGCCCTGTTTTCAATGTTGAGCCTGGATGGGCCGCATAAGTGGTCTTTGGACCCAAGGTTTTGAGAGGAAATTGTGTCTAGAGGACTAACTTCAGACCTCAAAATGTTTTTGAGTGTCAATGGGCTACTTGATCGTGTTACGAAGCTCAGGAGGAGTTGCGGTAGAATAAAACCACATTCGTAGATCAACTGTAAAGGAGAATATCTGGACCATCAAATCCACGTCCAGACACTAAGGAGAGTGCGTAGAAGAAATCATATTTGGGCCATCAGATCTCACCCTGTGGACCAATAGATGTTGGATCCAAAGAACATGCACAATGTTTAAAACCCTTTGGAGTTGCACATGAGTGTGGAAATCGTGATACGCAAAGCCCCGACATCATTAGAACCATCCATCGGGAGGGAGGCATGGAGAGCGATCAACCTTTCACTTAGTTGTGACTTGAAATGGTCAAAGGGCGAGTCCGAGAGAATTCGAGAAACGCGAATTCGCGATTGGATCATGAAAATTGATCAAGGAGAGATCTGGACCATTAATTGTCCAGGAGGAATCATGACATTTTGGGGATCGGAAAAATGAAGGTGGGAGGTATTTCAACCTTGCGACACATGAAATCTCGATATGCAAAATCCCGACGAGATCCGAGTCGTCAGATCATGGGGAATTCAGGACCATCATAGTAGGAGCTCTGAAATGTCAGTTGTAATGAACCCCATCCATTACAAAAATAAAAAAATTAATTCTATTAACTCTCTGTTTTATCTTTTTGTCAAGAACATTAACTCTCTGTTTCCACAAATTAACTTAACCCTTCTTTATTGGCAGTTCATAGATGTCGAGAGGTAGGCTTAGGATTCCGAATTCTTAAAGTTACAAGACAAGGCTAAGAGAATCTAGGAATTCCCTTATTATTCCTACTCTATCGAATTCGTATCTATACTTTATCATTTTGGAAGTATTCAACATTTCTCATTCAAGCGATCCTTATTCCCTTTAAAAAAATATAGTCTAGTACATATATATGTGCACATACATCACATCTATATAAATGCATATGTATAAACACCCTATCGATTAAATCTTCGATCATAGGAGCTGCGTACTCTTGTAAGATATCGTGAGATTATTATTAAGGACCTCTTACACCTATATAAAATGAAACTCGAGGTTTTTAATAGTTTTCAATGTGATAACTCCATAAGGTAAAACGTGTAAGCTTAGCCCTTGGCCCATTGTTACGCTAAGAACAACATGATGAAATTTTTCTCTTCAGAGTATAAAGATTACTTCCCTCATGAATTAAATGGATCCACACCAAAATATACTAGGTCTATCTTGGTTCATTAAAATATAATTTTATGATGCCTTTCCTCCTTCACATTAACTTGGCGCGAGGACTGCTGAGGTAAATGTCAGGGTGAATTAATCCCTCCATCCAGCTCTCTAATGGACCTCTACGTAGAGTCCTGTCCAAGCCTATCACCCCCCTTCGTGTCCCTCTATGGTTTGGCTATCTCCCAAATGTCACATGGCTCGTTACAGTAGTATTAATGTTCCCCTTTTAACCCTTCCAGCAAAATTAGCTAGATTCATTTCTTATTTGGCTTGCTAACTATGTAAGAAAAATCCTAAGGTAGCTATGGGAGGAAGCACTCTGGTGTAAGAGCTGAGAAGAGACTTCACTCTGGCAGAAGAAGAGTGTGATCGGTTCGTCCCCATTAACTGGGTAAGGGAATTCATCAGTCGAATTAGTTAAAATAAACAACTCCCTATTGTTTTAACGATTATTATGTCTATGGATTATGGTTTTTAAGGACTTCTTTGCACAGACATTTATGTATGTGTGTAATATAGTTTATTTCATATGACGCTGGTGGTTGTCATTGAGTGTGGTTTTCCGGTTCACTCCTATGGACATCTATCAGTTTGTATGTTCTTTGAATGATTATGTAGTTGTTAATATGGTAGTTTCTCTTACAGATTCTCAGGCATAATCAATATCGAAACCTTTTATTTTTCATTCACAACTTGTATTAGGGTTACATTTCCTATCTATATCTTGTCAGCTTCTGTATGCACAAACCCCATATGTAAGCCTAACTACCTAAGGAGTAAAGGCCCTAGACTCTATATACTATACTTGGCAAGATACTTTGTTGAGTACTACTGACCTCGCCAAAATGCCCTTTAGAAAGGATTTCTCTATTTATTAACTTAACTGGATTCTTGTATGGGATTTTTAAGAGTAGAATGTCTTTCGCCTGCATTTCTTGGTTATTTTATCTCTTAGCAATTTTATTTACTTTTCTTGGGTATTTAAGTCCTAAGAAATGTATATAACGCGACCTAATTATGGGGCCCCTGATCTTTTTGAGAGGTTACCCATTAGATCGACATTTGGCACCCTTCTCCCATCCCATTTCGTGGGAAACTTGCCAGTTGTGGAGTGGAAGACGACCTGTACTAAGGCCCCGAGTTAAGTACAATCCATGTTCCTCTGCATTTTCTTTTAATGAAATCCATTTATCTTGGTGATTCAAGTCTATATATCATAAGTAAGGAACTCTATCAATCATTAACATTTACTAATAAAATTTTCCCTTATTTCCTTGCAGGGGGGGGGGGTATCTGAACCCTCAGATTTTTCTTTGGCATCCTCCCATATACCAGGTACTCAACTTCCTTGTTGATTACTCCAGACTTAACATCCCAAGTTTTGTAGTGAAGATCTTGGTCCCAACTCAGTCATAGTATGGTGTAGTACCGTCTTAGTTCTCTTTCTTAGTAGAGTGATTTAATATTATAGTCGTAATCAATGCGAGAGACTATTACACAAAAATTGTGGGATTATGACCTACCTTTGACTGTTGTTCTAGATTTTGGTTGATATGTTAGTTACGCATTCTAATCTAGAAAGCATAACAAATTTATGTTCTTGGGAAGTATATTCCATATTTTCTTTTATGACTTAAACTTTATAGTAATTGTAGAGATCTCCAATGTGACCAATAAATCTGTAGTTTCCTCTATTTCCATTAATGCCCGACTGTACAGAGGGTTGGCATAATTTTTCATTTGATTATAGAGCTATAAAATTCGAAAAGTGAATAAAAGGCATGTAGGCATTGAAGAAGTTCCAGTATCTTTGTTTTCTTTCTATGGTTATTCGTCTCCTGTTTCTCAGTTCTTTTTGTTCCATAAATTCTATTTATATTGAATGGTTCATATCATTTTATCCTTTATTTCCAAAACTTAATTATGTCGGGTTGGACTTATCCGTCGTCCATGATGTTATTAGTATCCATTCATATGCATACTACAGACTGTTGGATTGAATCCTGCGAATCGTGTGGTTTAGTAAAGATTGGTAATGTATTGCAGCCATCAGATGCTCTTCTGACCTCACACATTAGGGGGCATCTGTTATAACCCTAAATTGAACCAGACATGCTTACCTGGCATCAAGCCATATCATAGCCCTTCTTTTCCAAGCCACTGTTGAAAAACTCTTTAAAAGACCTCTTTTACAAAGGCCCACTTGCCCTACTCCATTACAGCACGCGTGTACATGCTGGCTGACCTAAAACAACCCGCGTGTACCTACAAAAGCACGAAAAAAGGAAAGTTGCCGACAAAACACATATCTTTGGGTGAGTTAACTGAACCTTCCAGGCATGCATGGCTGAGGGTTCACCCAAATACCTAGCTTCTTCTAGCCTATAAAAGAAGGGGTAGGGGTACCATTTGGAAAGGAGGAGAATATAGTAAAGAAACTCTACTCAATTTTATATTCCTATTGTCCCAACCCTTTAGCCATCCATGTGTAAGGAGCAACACAGAGAAAATAAGTTGGAGGACATTTGAAGAGGAGCCTAGGATCAGGTTCGTGGAGCAATGGTCGGTCTCGACATTGTAAGTTGATTCATTCAAAGTAATAAAGAAATACTTTTCCCGTCCCACTTTATGAGTTCTTCATAGTTTGTTAAATGCATGTTTTGAATCTCTAACCTATTAGTCTGTAGGTAAAATGCATGTGTAGTTTGTTACTTGTTTTGTATGCAGGTCAGCCTTGGGAGAAGAACTGCTAACAAGTGATCAAGCACGAAGAAGGATCGACATTGAACACTCGGAACAAGGTATGTTGATCTAACCATGTATTTTTTGAAAAGAAATAGGGATTAAGTCCAGGGACGAAGGTAGAAAGTAGATTTCTTTTGGTCATATCTGCATGAAAAATATAACCCTAATTGCTAGTCCGTAGGGGGATTTCCCACCACAACAACAATATACTTGAAACTAGGAATTGAACCTATTACAAGAGCTCCTTACCAGATGTCAATGCCTAAATTGCAGGAGTTGAAAATGCAATTGAAGGAATTGTTGGAATTGGGAATTATTCATCCAAGTGTGTTAGCATGGGGTGCATTGGTTATTTTTGTAAGAGAGAAGGATGGATCATGGAGACTTTGTATTAAATATCGTCAATTGAACAAAGCGACGATCAAGAACCAATATACGTTTCCAAGAATAGATGATTTTTTTTATCATATGAAAGGGGCGATGATATTTTCAAAGATTGACATGAGATCAGGATATCACAAATTGCATATTAAGGAAGAAGATATCCCTAAGACCTCTTTTAAGATGGTATTTTGACACTATGAGTTTACAATTTTACTATTCAGATTGACAAATGCCATGGGGGTATTCATGAGTTTGATGAATGGGGTGTTTCGTGAATACATGGATAAGTTTTTCCAAGTTTTTATTGATGACATACTGATTTATTATTGGACAAAGGAAGAGCATGATGAACACTTGAGGTTGGTCCTACAGTTCCTAAGAGAAAACAAATTGTACGGGAAGCTATCAAAATGCTCTCTTTACCAATATAAGATTCACAACTTGGGAAATATCATACATGGCGAAGGTATCACTATGGATCCAACGAAAGTGGAGGATATTATGGAATAGCCAACACTAAAAAACGTACATTAAGTATGCAGTTTTATGGGTTTAGCAAGATATTACTGATGATTTGTTGAAGGATTTTTTAAGATAGCTAAACCAATCACGGAATCGCAGAAGAAGAAAAAGAAGTTATTGTGGACTAAGAAATGCAGAAAATCATTTCAAGGGATCAAAGAGTTGTTGAGGACAACACCGATACTAAAATTCCCCGACATGGACAAGGAGTTCTTAGTATGCACAAACACATCCAAGGAAGGGTTAGGCAGAGTTTTGATGCAAGACAGTCGAGTGATCACTTAAATTTCATGAAAATTGAGAAGTCATTAAGAGAACTACGCAACATGTGACTTGGAGTTATTAGCTATTGTTTACACCTTGAGAGTATGGAGACATTATTTGATTGGACAAAAAATCAAATTAAGGAAAAATCACTCTATATTGCAACATATTTTTACATAAAGTGACCTGAACGCGCGACAAAGGCGTTGGTATGAATTTCTTAGCTAATACGACTTTTAAATTTATTACATTAAAGGATATGTGAACAGAGTTGTATATGCGCTGAGTAGGAGGCCACACATATTTTCGGTGTTACCTCTTAAGATGAGTCTTTGAGAAAATATTCTAACTCTACAAATCGATTATGACTGGTATAAGGAAGTTAAGAAAAATATTGGACAAAATATCATGATGGTACTGAGGTATGAAGGTTACTCACTAGACGTCGATGGATTATTAAGATTTAACAAAATAATTTACATACCACCTAATGACAAAATAAGAAGTTTGATCTTAGGTGAAGTTCATCGAGCAATATACATGGCTCATCTGAGAGTCATGAAGATGAAGGAAGATCTTTAGCCTTTGTTCTTATGGAAGGGAATGAAGACATACATAGTTATTTACATGGCGACATGTCTATAATTTCATCAAGTGAAGGATGAACATAGACATCTAGCAAGATTTTTATAGCCACATGCTATTCCTGAATTAGAATGGGAAGTCATTTCTATGGACTTTATTGTTGGATTTCCACTAACGAAAAGAAGACATGATTCAATTTTTGTGGTAGTTGAAACTCTAATGAAGAGTGCACACTTTATTCTAGTGCGTACGACGTATCAGGCACTAGACATAGCTAAAAACATTTTTAGTGAGATTGTGCGATTACATGGGGTGCCAAAGAGAATTATATATGATCTAGGATCGATGTTTATAGGATGGTTTTGGACCAGTTTCCAAGAGGATTTGGGAGCACAATTTAAATTTAGCACAACTTATCACCCAGATTCAGACGGGAAAACAGAAAGGAAAAACCAAATCTTGGAGGATATGTTGCATATGTATGTAATGGACCAACAAAAATATAGGGAAGAATTATTTCCACTAGTAGAATTATCATACAACAACAACTATTAGAGTACACTTAATATGGAATCATTTGAGTCTCTTTATGGGAGACCGTGTTAGATGCCGTTGAGTTGGGATCGAACTGAGGACAGAGTATTGGTAGGACCAGACATGATTCAATAAATGTAAGAACGTATGAAATCGACCAAACATAAAATTAAATAAGCACAAGATCAGAAGAAGAGTTATGTTGATGCGCATCAAAATGACCGCAGTTATGAAGTTGGAGATAGAGTTTTCTTGTGGGTAAAACCGCAGAAGAGTTTGATCAAGTTTGGAACAAGTTCTAAACTCTCTCCTAGGTTCGCGAGACCTTTTGAAGTAGTTGAAAATAAGGGACCCATGGATTATCAACTAGGCTTACCTGATTCTTTTGGGCGTATGCACGATGCTTTTCATGTATTTGTTTTGAGACACTATATTAGTGACCCTTCACATGTTATTGACATGAGTTCCTTGTAGGTGTCGAACGAGGGTGCTCTCATGGTAGAGCCAATCCTCATTCTATACCATC
>WSFP011381268.1:0-29557 GCA_009831015.1 Picea engelmannii
GGCCCCTATGGGTAAGTTGGTACCTCAACTTCCTGGGGTAATAACTTTTGCATGCGACCTCCGTTTTAGGTGCGTGATAGCCTGTTGGAAATGTATTTTTGATAACTACACATTATGTCGTCAAAATCTGACTTCATTTATAGTTTGACTGTGACAAGCCAAAAAACACTGTTTAGGGCCCCAAAACGGCCCTGGAAGTACAAAAAGATGTGCTGACATGGAAACATAAAAAATAAGCCATTTGGATTAGGTGGGACGCCACCAGTCTCCTCTTGGAAGATGTGTAGGGCTTCAGACAACCCCATAAGTGTAGAAGCCACAATTACAAAGAAGTACAGAAGACCGTGCTAAACTAAAAACTGTCAAGAGGAGCCAGTTGGAATAGGTGGGTGGCCACCAATATCCACCTGGATCAGTCCTCCCCCCTTAGGAAGAAATGGCATACATTTAATTGATTTCCCTCATCAGGTGAGGAAAATTCTGCTGAATTTGGCTCTGGGTGAGTCACTTACCTTGGTGTAGGAGTTGCCCTGCCTTGACAACCCGATAAAGATGGATCCTTAGCTGGCGAGTGCCCTTGACCTGTGTTTCCACTATCTGATCAGTGGATGCATGTTCCATGCAGTCAGGGTTGATTTTTGTTGGTGCCAGTTGTTCTGCGATCTCTAAGGTGTCCAATAATGGTGGAAAATATGGTCGAAGGAGGTCCACATTGAACACTGGGTGCAAGTTAAGGAAGGGTGGAGTGTTGAGCTCAAAAGCATTGCTACCCACATCCTTGGCGATAGTGTAAGGCCCATAGCGAAGTGGGTGGAGCTTCCGATGGGGCCCTATAAGATGCTCTTTCTGCAAATGTAACTATACCTTGTCTCCAACCTAAAATTGGTGTCATACCCTATGTTAATCATGGCGTTGCTTGTACTTAGCATTGGATTTATGCAAAATCTCATGGGCCTATTGGAAGATGTGTTGAATCCGCTCAATGAATCTGGTGGCTTTGTCAATCTCAAAATGAACATGGGAAGAGTCTGTCTGTGTGGTTGCAAGAGGTAGTGCAAAATCAATGGGACACAAGAGTTGGAATCCCAGCCCCACCTGAAATGGGCTATGGTCGGTGGAGCTATGGATAACCATGTTGTAATTGTGTTGAACATAGGGGAGACTCTCATCCCATGTACACAGATGCTTAGAGTTGTACATGCGCAGGATTTGCACTATCATCTGATTGACGACCTCTATTTGGTCGTCTGTTTGGGGATGGAAAGCAGTGGATTTAGTGAGATTGGTGTCCAAAAGTGACCAGAGAGTCGACCAAAATCTGTTGAGGAACCTGTTGTCCCGGTCGAAGATGATGGTCTGTGGTATCCCAAAAAGGACCCACACTCGTTTGAAGAATAGCTTGGCAGTATCTTCTGCTGTGATGTTCTTCTTGCAGGTTGTGAGGATGGCCATCTTCGAAAATTGATCAACGACCACAAATACACAATCATTGCCTTTCTTGGTGGATGGAAGGCCATACATTTAATCCATCGAGATGGATTTCCAAGGATTCTCGGGAGTAGGTAGAGGGGTGTATAAGCCTTGCTTATTGATGGTTGGCTTGG
Organism: Picea engelmannii; assembly: GCA_009831015.1. Taxonomy (NCBI): domain Eukaryota; kingdom Viridiplantae; phylum Streptophyta; class Pinopsida; order Pinales; family Pinaceae; genus Picea; species Picea engelmannii. The sequence goes on from WSFP011381268.1 coordinate 1,605, forward strand.
AAATGGAACATGCAGTGCAAGATTTGATATACTTGCTGACGTCCTGTCGAAGTTTTGGCCAATAAAAATGTTTCTGTAGAACGACCACAATTTTCTCCACACCAAAATGTCTTGCCATCCTACTATAGTGGGCTTCCCAAATCAGCTTTGCATGCTCGCTTGCAGGAACACAAAGATGGCCTAGATGGCATAACAGTCTAACTTGAATGTGAAAACTGGTGACATTCACGCCTGTACCCAAGAGCTAATAGGTGGTGGAAAAGTCTGGATCTTGCTGATAAAGTTGGGGCCACTCAAATGCCTCATGTCCACAGGAATGTAGCACAATGGTGAGTGAAACGATGGTAGGTCGACTAAGGCATTCAACGACATGATTTGTGCTCCCTGTCTTATACTTGATGTTGAGATGGAACTATTGTAGGTAGGTGGACCACTTCTGATGGCAATCATTTTGCAACTTCCCTTGTGTCTATATGAGATGCATAGGCTTGTGATCAGTGTGGATGATCGTCTCCTTTCCCAGAATGTAATGTTTCCATTGATGACAGGATTGTACAATGGAATACATTTCCTTATCATAGGTGGGGTATTTCCAGACAATATTTGAGAGTGTCTCACTATGGTATGTCACCGGATGACTATGTTGAGTGAGAATTGTGCCTACAACATAGTCATATGCATCAGTCTCAATCTCAAATGGTTGTTGCAGTTCGGGTAGGGAGAGTACTAGAGATGAGCACAAGTGATGCTTCAGATCATCAAATGCTCATTGTTATTCCTCCCCCCATGCGAAATTTTCCCTGCCACCACCCTTGGTCACTTGGCTGAGGGCCCATGCAATATAGGAGAATCCCAATACGAATCGTCGATAGAAGTTAGCTAGTCCCAAGAAGCTCCAAAGCTCGGTTAGTGTGGTCGAGGATGGACAATCACATATGACTTGGATCTTAGTTGGATCAACATGTACCCCATGCTCATCAACATTTTATCCCAAGTATTGGACCTTGTTCATGCCAAAGGAGCATTTTTCCAAGTTGGCATATAACTTGTGTTGTCGCAGAGTGCTCAAAACCTGTTTAATATGCCACATGTGCTCCTCCTAAGTTCCGTTGAAGATGAGGATGTCATCGAAATATACCACCACAAAATAGTTGGTGAAGGGTCTCAATACATCATCCAACAACCTCATGAAAGTGCCTGGTGCATTTGTTAAGCCAAAGGGTATGACCAACCATTTGAAGAGACCTTATTTAGATTTGAAAGTTGTCTTCCATACATTAGTTGGTTCAATGGGAACTTGGTGGTAGCCAGACTTTAGGTCAATCTTGCCGAAGAAATTTTCCCCCTTGATTTGGTCAAGAAGGTCATCAATTCTAGGAATTGGGTACCGGTTCCTGACTGTGATTTTGTTTAATTCTCTGTAATCAATGCAGATTTGCCAGGTCCCGTCCTTATTTTGCACTAGTATAATCGAGCTTCCGCAAGGGGAGGAGTTGGGTCTGATGTGCCCCTTTTGAAGAATCTCTTGGATCTGACACTTGATTTCGTCATTTTCCATTAGCGAGCGATGATAGATTGGTCCATTAGGCAAAGGTGCACCTGGGGTTAGATCAATTGGATGCTTGACTTGGCAGTGCATTGGTACCCTGATGGGTGAGGAGAAGATGTCTCTGTACTCTTCCATGATCTCGTCCACTTGCTTCTGTTGCAAAGAGAGGATCTATGTAGAGGCCACGGATGTGGCAACGACCTTCTGCTTACTGTGAGCATAGATCACAAAGACGATGAACGTCTCGGTCTGTGAAATGACCTTATTGCATTTCTTAGCAGAGATTAAACAAATAGTGGTACGAGATGCTACCTCTGGTATCCTGTATAATTGTCTATCCAAAGAAATAATAACACTGCAGGGTCTAGACTCATACAAAACATGATGCTTCCACAAATATGGTTTTCCTAAAAGAACATCACAAACTTCAAGAGGAGCAATATAACACAATACCTCATCTTTGAAAGGATTGATTCCATAGGGAAGACAACATTGTTGGCTGACACAAATATCTCTTCCTCGGCGAAGCCAACCAATGATGTAGGGTTGCAGGTGCGGTGTCATCGACAGGTCCAACCACTTGATGAACTCTGTTGAGATTAGGTTCTTCGGACTGCCTCTATCGACAATGAAATGAAGTGGAGCCCCTTTTACCCACATATGTGAGTGAAATAGGTGTTCCTCTTCCTCTGGTTCTTCTGGTTCACTTGGATGGAATTTGGTGGTAGCGACAGTGGCACTGGGTTCAACATCGATAATCTGCTTCCCTCATTTTGAATTTGATTGAGAGTCAGAATCAACCTCTAACTTAGAAGCCTTCATCTCGACCACAAGTGACTGCTTGGAGCGACATTCTTCGGTGTTGTGCCAAGGGATTTTATGGTATTCACACCATTTTCCCGTTTCCTTCTTCATATTCTCATTACCCTTCTTGTGTTGCGGCTTGGACTAGTTTTCCTGAGAGTGACCATATTTTCTCTATCCCTTGTTGTGTGGGTTGGGGCCACCTTTTCCCTGCTTCGACTGTGAGGATTTTGCGGATTCAAAATCTCGCCTCTTCTGCTTAAATTTATGCTTGATCTTGACAACATATCTATAAGTTGTACCCAATGAGGCAATGTCTAGAAACTCCATTTCTGTTTGAATGTATCTATGCGAACAACTGCAGTATTTGAGCACCAAATGTCGCTCAATGTCTTTGATACCCAATTTGGTGCACAGGGTATGGAAAATATTAGTGAAATATCGTACTGGTTGGTCCCTTTCCAGATGTAGGGTGGTGCATTGATCTAGGTGGATATTGGTGGCCAACCACCTATTCCAAGGCTCCTCGTGTCCAACTATTTTTAGCACGTTCTTCTATACTGCTTTGTCATTGTGGGTTATACACTTCTATGGATGTCTGAGCCCCACACATCCTCCAGGTAGATACGGGTGGCCTCTTGCCTAATCCAATTGACTTATTTTGTATGTTTTCATGTCAACACATCTTGTTGTACTTTCGGGGCCATTTTGGGGCCCTAAACGTTGTTTTTTTGGCTCGCCACAGTCAAACTGCAGACTGTGGAAAACCAAAAAAATAATGTTTAGGGACCCAAAACGGCCCCAGAAGTACAACAAGATGTGCTGACATGAAAACATACAAAATAATTCAGTTGGATTAGGGGAGAGGCCACCCGTATCCACCTGGAGGATGTGTGGGGCTTCAAACATCCCCATAAGTGTAGAACCGATAATTACAAAGAAGTACATAAGAACATGCTGAACAAAAATGGACACGAGGAGCCAGTTGGAATAGGTGGGTGGCCACCAATATCCACCTGGATCATTGTTACACATCAAAATCACTCACTTCGATAGTATCGCAGGTGTCTTCATTAAGTGTCGCAGGTGTCACATTTTTCTCACAAGTGTCGCAAGTGTCGGAAAAACGTGTTGCCATGTCGTTCCTATAACGACATAAGAATGACACTTGACACACATCAAACACTTGATTTGGAAGAAGGAGAATGGTTGACTGGGCTTGTGGACCTCTTGCCATCTGAAAGAACCCCAAAAACCTAGTTTTCAGAGGTGAGCGCTCCCCTATACCTCCTTCAGGAGCGCTGGCGCCCCCTTCACACTACCTGGGAGTGCTATAGCATTGTCACAGCCCCTCTGAGGGAGCACTGGTAGATTTAGGAGCGTTGGCGCTGCCCTAAGCCTTACTAGGGAGCGTTATAGCACCCTGATGCCCCTTTTAAGGGAGCGCTGCCTATTCTGGGCAGTATTTGGTCTGTTGAGGAGAATGGGGGAAAGATATCTTCCATCCCTAGAGGTAGTTGGATTCGAATCCCTAGTCAGACCATGATCTTAGGGAGGATCCTTAACTGCAAGAGGAAAACCCTCAACTCACTCCAAAGATATCTCAAATGGTTAAGCCTCTCCAAGGCTATATAAACAAGGTTTCTTATGGTAAAAGGGAGGAGGATTGGAAGCAAGGAACCTATGATCTCATAGGAAAAATATAGCAGAGTGAAGAAAAATCGGCAAAGCCATCATCATTCTGATTGTGGATCTTTCGAGCAAGGGTCGGACAAGGGGGACTTGGCTAAACTGTCGCATTCCATCTACGACTGTAAGTAATATTCTTGTCCTCATCAATATGACATGCTTGGCATGTTTATTTCTAGTTTGTGTTAAATATCACATGAACTTGTCTCTAATAGATAGGTCTATTTCAAAATGACATCAATAGAGTAGGAAGTGGTCGTACTTTGTTTGTCTATAGGGTTCATCGAGGAGTGAAAGATTGGAGCTCAACTTGAGTCGTGCAGGGACAAACGTTGATTAAAGGTACTTCTCTCCTCCTTCCTCCTCACACACTGGTTCACCTAGATATGAAAGGAAGTCGGTGACCAAGATAAGCATTTTTTGTCTTGAGAGCTAAGATTCTGGCCTTCAAGAGGAGATCTACTTGTCCGCAGGGAGATTTTCCTTCAATAGAAATTGGCAACTCCACTGGGGACGCGAATCAAAACTTTTCGGTTTTGGTCTTCCTCATAGACCTTGCCTTGACCTTTATTGTTTTCAGACCTTGTTCACCCCCTATGTTTGATCTCACATACTGATTGACTCCTTACCCCATCACACTCAGCTTGATTACCAAAATTTGACTGAAATTTTGAGTTTTTGGACATTTTCATGAGCTTTTTAAGCCTGGCACCCTTGTGCCCATGTTAGCATAGCGCCAACGCTCCCTAGAAGTGTTAGACAGAGCGCTATAATGATATGGTGCCCCTTACACTAGAGCGCCAACCCTCTTTTGGAAAAAAACCTTTCCAGAATTTCTTTTTCTAGGGTCCAATCTCTGTGTTTCACTTGTTGAGCCTCTCTATGAGTCAATGCTTCTTCTCACTGAACTTTGACATCCTTCCTTCTAAGGAACAAATACCTTGTTTTTCGGGTTTTGTGGCCTTCTTCATTATTTTTTGAGTTGTTCTGTTGTTGGGAGTTTGAATTCAATCCACTACTTCCTCTCTCCTACTCGATTGAGAGGGAACTCTGGTGAAGGGCATTAAAAAATATGTAAATCATCTCACTTGGTTTTGAGGTCATTGTTCTTAAACATCCTTCTTTGTGTAAAATTTTTAATTCTCTTTGTGATCTTTTGTTTTCTTTTCTTGCTTCTTGTTTTCAATCATAGGAAGAGGGTGTGTTGTTTGTATGAAACTTGCTCATGTCTTCCCGAATCTCCTTGATCTAAAAGGTTAATCGACAGGAGAAGTTTCGTTTTGAATTAATCATTATTCGTATGCAAACAATAAAAATACATCTCAGTGATTGATTAGTGTATTATAAGGCATCTCTGAAAAGTTTAGCGTTACATTGGATTTGATTAAAAATAAATAAAAATTGTTTACATTCCTCATTTAGTGTTTGATAGTGGAAACAACTTTCTCTCTCTCCCTTAAATAGGCATTCATTGAAAAGAAACGACTACTTATCATCTTTCATGCATTTTTGGGAATTGAGTCATCATACCACCAGTTTCACTTTCATACACCCCTTGAGTAAAGAACAACTGTAAAATAAACGCTAATTAAAAATTTACCTGGAACATTGTTTTTATTCCTAGGATCTTCCACCAACATTAGACTAGGATTAGAACTTTGGATTAGACTGTGAGCATAACTCTCCAAAGTCTCCAAAACAAACATTAGCATCCTGAGTCAGGGAGAGTCAAACCCAATTGTCGTATAAGTTTTTTGGGACCCCCCTCTCACACAGGGGTTACGCATGAGGTCTCACTCGGGAAGGCTACGGAGATTATCCCTCCGTGGTTTGACTGATTGTAGTAGTCGGATCGTATTATGGGGATCGCTTAAAGGTATACCCACAATGTTGAGTGGAAGAATTTCAAGTTGATTTCAGGCTAGATACCCTGCCCTTACGTTCGGGCTGGACTGTCGATTGTACCCGCCCAAGAACTGACTATGAGTTGGTGACCTTAGTAGCCACAATATTTAGGGTCTTACACAAAGTGACAGTGAAGGGAAGTCTCACTGTACCTAGAGAAAACATTGACCAAACTCACTCAGGCTCCTTGGAGGGTAAATCCACAATTACTGCGTGGAAGCTTGCACCAAGGTGAAAGTCCGTTAAGCAGGTCGCCATTGTAACTGTTCCACCATATCCTAGCCCCTTCTTGACTTGATCATGCGACGTTGGATTTCATGACCAACTAGCACGGTCATAGAGAGAAGGTTTTGCTTGCTTGGTTTGGATTCCTAGATTCTATTAGCATATGTTGTTTCTTTTTGGTAGTTGGCCATAGATTTCTTTCGTTGATTCTTTTTCGCCAACATCGACCTTCCACGTCGTTCGCGTAGGATACAGGGAATTCCTCCATAAAATATGGAAGAAACTACCCCTCTACCCCCTCATTCCACGGAGGGATATCCTCAACAAAGCGAGGTTCATAACGTTACAACCCCCTAGGAGGAATTCCCCACCTCTTTAGAGAATTTTTGAATTGTTTCAGAGTCTCTTGAGGCTTTCCGCATTCCTGAGGGATATGAGATACGTTTTCTCCAACTAAATTCAGCCGGTGAATTTGTCGTTGTAAATCCTTCTGACATTCCGATTGGGTCCCATTCAAACCCTCTAGTCGAAGACCCCTTTTGGACTTCAGATGTTATTCGAAGCCCACCGCGCACGGTGCAGGATCTTTACAGAACATGAATAGGTGCCGATATACCTACTACCTACACCATACCCTTAGATCATTTTACCGGTACCACCGTGTTTTCAACTGCACCGTCCGTCGATCTGAACATGCCATCCGTTGGCCCGAGTTCCACCTTTTCTCTCCAGACGGCCCATTCTATAATGGTCCCTCACGTTTCGACTATCCCCACCGGTAATGTAGTGGTTAGCCAAGCTGCAATTGGCACACCACTAACACCTAGACCTTCCTCATCACTTCCCTTTGGGTACAAAGCATTGAATCCTTCCATCGTCACCACTACCCAAGTTATACCCGGAAGTTCTATACTTATACAACAACCCGGAGGGACCAGTCTTGGTGGCTCTAATCCATTAAGCAACACCGGTCAGTCGTTTACGTCTGGTTCCCAAATTCCAAAAACTCCACTTCATGCTGGGGGGCAACCCCCTCTTGGGGGCCAACCTCCTTCCAGAGGGAAACCTCCTTTTGGGGGGCATCCTCCCTCCGGACAACCTCCATTCGGAGGGCAACCTCATCCTGGAGGGCAGCCTCAAACCGGAACCCACCATCAACTGCATGGACAAAATGCATCTATAATGTCCAATCCGTGGAATATTCCTTTTCCGGGAAACCCATAGTTCTCAGAAGGACACAATCCTTAGGCTCCACAACAACCTCTCCTTCCTCAAGGGACTCATTTATACCCTCCTCACGGACAAAACGTTTACCCCCCTTATAGCAAAACACCAAATCCGGTTTATAATCCCCAAAACCCATCTGGTTATCCTCTTCTTGCCCATGTTTCTCGAACCCCCTCAAATCCCGTGTACCTTGGTCAACATCAACCTTATGCAGGAGGACCCACTGGTTACAATTATCCACCTAACCTAGTATATGTTCCTACTGGTGTTCCTATGCCACACCAGTACCACCCGTAGGTTAACCGACAGTTACCTTTCCTTGTGACTTTGGATCTCCCAGACTTGTCTCGGTTAACGAATGATCCTGTTTTTCATTATCCGGCTTGGCCAACTATTCCAGCTAAACTTCCTTCTGATATTCCAAAATTCGAAGGAAAGTCCGGAGAAGAACCAAACAACCATGTAATGACTTTCCATTTGTGGTGTTCATCCAACTCCCTCATGAATGATTCTATACGTTTGCGTCTTTTCCAACAAACACTTACTGGTTCTGCAGCAAAGTGGTATATTGAACTACCACAAGCTTCTTTTCAAGATTTCAACTCCCTTGCCATGTCTTTCCTCACACACTTCCAATTACCCATTCGATACGAGACATGTACCGAACTATTGACCTCCCTCCGTCAGACGAACTTCGTCCATATCTCTGATCATATTCATGAATGGAGACGACGACGAAGGTTAATCAAAGCGATCATCCCTGACCAATTATTAGCGGAATGGTTCACTAAATAACTGCTACCCCCGATTGCTCGTGATGTTTCCATGGGTGGTGTAGTCACCGAGGAAGAAGCTTTGCTTGAACTCAGTACCTAGATTTGGTTTATTCACAATCTGGTACTCTGTACGAATTGATACCAAATGCTACCCGTGCCACTACTGATCCACCCAAACCATCATCTGCCTCGCACGCGGATGGCGTTATTGCCTCCATCAAAACCCAATCTACTTCCCAGTCGACTGGAACAACCCAGCGGTCCGCTCCGACGTCTGCTCCCAGTTCGACCACACCCTCTTCTACCTCCCCTCAAACTCAGGTCTCTGAGGTGAATACAGTCCAATTGGCCCCTTCACAACAATCCGGAGGTAATAAGAAGATGAGAAATAAACCAAAGAAAAACAATAACAATGAACAACCAAAAAATCAAACTCAAACCCCTGCTACCGGAAAACAACCACAACGGAAACCAAAATTCCCGTGCCTCATTTGTGGTGATGATCACTACACCTGAGATTGTCCACATCGTGATGAAGTGGCCAAGATTTTTAAAGGAAATTCATAACCCGCTGTGCTTACTTAGCCTTTTCCACAGCAAAAATCCTTGGTTTCTCAAACCCCCACTCCAGGGGGCAGTTCCAGCCAATCCCATGATGAGGCCTCGACACGTGCCCACATTTACATGTTTAACGAGATCAATTTGACCACTCACACTACGACATATGACACATCGATTAAACCTGATAAGCCGAAGACCACTAACGGTTCTTTACCAGACCCATCACCATCTTCCATTAGCCCTCCGTCTACTAGCCCTCCGTTCGGGCCACTCTAGATCGAGAAAAAATCGTTTGACTCCATCTTATGCCCTCCTAAGAGCACTATCCGGAAATCCATTTTTAATCTTAGTTCACAGGCTGCCCAAAACTACAACATCGTTGAAGATTTGGCTCAAGCACCGTGTGCTATGTCTGCATTGGAAGTTCTACAACACTATCCCAGTCAACGTAGAATTCTCTTGGCTGCCATCGACGCTTTCGATCCCGAGTCATCTAATAACCTCACGTTTAATCTAGATGATCATTAGCCTCGACTCTCCCACCAACTAGCTTTTCAAATCGATGTTGTTGTTCATAATCAACAAATCCACTGAACTATCTTGGATGAGGGAGCCTCTACTTGTGTCATGTCTCTGGCTTGTTGGAAAGGCTTGAAATCACCTGCCCTTAACAAATCCCCTACGATGTTACGCGCTTTCGATGGGTGAGGTTTTCATCCTCACGGAATTTTACAATCCTTAGCCGTTCATTTGGGCGGCAAAACCATTACTGTTCATGTCGAGGTGGTCGATGCCCCCCTCGATTACAACCTATTACTCGGAAGAAGTTGGTTCTATGCTATGACTGTCGTCGCCTCATTGGTGTTTCGATGTGTACAATTCCCTCATCAAGGCAAAATTTTCACTATCGACCAACTAGATTTCTGTACACCTGACGTTCATGTTCCTGCTACCAACAACATCCCCTTTTTGGAAGACCACCAGATTACATATGAAAGCGTTGGTGTTGGCTTGATGAAAGATTCTAGCCTTATGGGTACCTTCCCTACACCACTTCCACCCACCACACATCATATTGCCACCGTCAATATGATTTCAACTATGGCTTATCAATCTTTGGAATCATTTGACCCTTGGATTGTACCTAGTCCTATGGAATCCGATGTACTAGGTGACACCATGCCACTTAGCCCAACCGAAGCCGTATACGTTGCTATTCAATCTGCCTCTCCCTCCCCGAACAAACCACATCTATTGGCACCCGATGCCTACTCGATGCCGTCATGGTTAGATTCCCTATCGTCTGCAATCGATTACGTTTCCCAAATTTTTCCTTCTTACGAATCTATAATGGAAATGCTTAGTATCGACGACGTACCTTGGGATGATAACCATCATCGATCCTCTTTTCATCCGCCTCTAGAAGAAATTCACAAAGACATACACTATGTCTTCCCTCCTGATATTACCAATTCCCCGCAATCTCCCATCCTCACACAAGATACTCTTTCTGAAGAGAATCTAGGTAATATTTCTACTATGATCGTCATTGATATTTAGATCAAAAAGGGTGTTGTGGAAAATGTTAACCTTGGTGCTAATTTCACACCCGAAGAAGTGGTATCTTACACCACTCTGTTTAAATAATTCCACGATGTCTTCGCTTGGAGCTACGAATAAATTCTAGGGATCGACCCCTCGATCATCGTGCATGAAATCAAGACTTACCCAGGTGCGAAGCCTGTTCGACAGAAACTCCGCCCAATTCATCCCAAGAAAATCACAGCTATAAAGGCAGAAGTTGAGAAACTTTTGAAATCTGTATTTATCTATCCTATCCCTTTGATAGAATGGGTCTCCAACCTTGTTCCGGTTGCCAAAAAATAGGGGACCATTCGCATCTGTGTTGACTATCAGGATCTCAATAAAGCTTGTCCAAAGGACAACTACCCTACGCCCTTCATCGACCAGATAATTGATAATTATGATGGGAGCATAATCTTCTCTTTCATGGATGGTTTCTCTGGGTATAACCAGATTGAAATTTTACCTGTTGATCAACATAAGACAACCTTTATCTGCCCATGGGGAACTTTCGCTTATCGGAAGCTACCTTTCGGTCTCAAAAATGCTGGTGCTACTTTCCAGCGGGCTATGTTGTACGCTTTCCACAATATCAAGCATATTGCAGAACCTTACCTCGACGAATTACCTGCCCACTCATCCAATCGATTAGATCACGTTGATCATCTACGGGCTATTTTTCTTCGATGTCGGTTTTACCGTATCCATTTGAACCCCCATAAGTGTATTTTCACTGTCGAATCCGGTCGACTCCTCGGTTTCATTGTCTCTAAGGACGGGATTCGGGTGGATCCCTTAAAGATTAAGGCTATTCTAGCCTTACCCCTGCCTACTAGTGTGACCCAACTCCAAAGTTTGCAAGGGAAAGCAAACTTCCTTCGATGTTTCATTTGTAACTACGCTGAGATAACTAAATGATTCATGCGATTGTTGCAGAAAAACACCCCTTTCATCTGGGATGACATTGCTCAACAATCATTGGATGCTCTCAAGCATGCCTTGACCCATGCACCTTTGTTGCATCCTCCAGATTATACAAAGGACTACATCCTTTACTTAGTAGCCTCCACTTCCACCATTGCGATGGTGTTAGTTCAAGAGGACCCCAATGGTGAGGAACATGTGATATATTACCTAAGCAAGAGTCTATCTGGATCCGAACTCCACTATTCACATGTAGAAAAACTGGCTCTAGCAGCCGTCATCGTTGTCCAGAGATTTCACCATTACATCCTACTACGCACCACCACTGTTATCGCGAAATTGAACCCCATGTATCATGTCTTGACACGTCAAGTGATCGGGGGAAAATACTCCAAATGGATCGCCATCCTTCAGGAATTCGATCTTGAATTTGCGAAGTCCAAAGCCAAGAAGTCCCTGGTGTTTGCGGAGCTTATCTGCGACCTTCCCCGTGCTGATGAAGATATTGAGCCTAGAGATTCTCTCCCTGACGAAACTCTTTTCCTCATCAGCACCTATGATCCTTGGTATGGAGATATCCTCCTTTATCTCCAAACCCAATGCTTTCATCCTAACATTTCTCGTGAATAGCGTCGACGTATTCGCCACCATTCTCACCGTTACCTTATCATCGGCGACACCTTGTATCGCCGTGGTATTGACACTATCCTTCAACGATGTTTGATTTTGAGGCTGAACATGTTCTGAATGACTGTCACCTTGGAGCCTGTGGCGGTCACCTTTCTGGGCTGGCTACAGCCCAGAAAATCTTACGTGCCGGCTATTTTTGGCCCTCAATTTTCAAAGATTGTATTGCAGCAGTCAAAAAATGTCCACCCTGCCAAGTTTTTAATAACAAGGCACACACCCACCCTGCTACGCTGCACCCCGTTATCGCCATCAGCCCCTTTGCCAAGTGGGGTATCGATTTCATGCAGTGTAATCCTACCTCAGCCGGGGGGCACGGTTATATAATCGTCACCGTCAATTACTTTAAAAAATGGGCTGAGGCTATGCCTACCTTCCTGAACGATGGTCGCACCGCAACTCTTTTTGTTTTTAACCACATCATAACTCGTTTTGGTGTACCACGTGCCATTGTCACTGATCATGGTTCACACTTCAAGAACCAGATGATGAGTGAATTGCATGCCAAGTTGGGTTTCCGCCATGAAAACTCATCCCCATACTACCCTCAGGCCAACGAACAAGTTGAAGCCATCAACAAGGTCCTTAAAACCATGATTCAACGTATGGTAGGGGAAAATAAGACATCCTGGCATCTACAACGTTTCTCCACTCTCTGGGCTTACCATACTTCCGTGAAAACCGCAACTGGGTTCACTCCTTTCCAGTTAGTGTATGGCATCGAAGCTGTTTTACCAATCGAGTGTGAGATTCCATCTCTAAAAATTAAAGTAGAACTCCTACCCCATACTTCTGCCGAAGAAGAAAGTTTCTTATATCTGACCAAACTGGACGAAACACGTCGTGATGCCACTCTCGTTAATGAGGCACATCAGAAACGGATAAAAAATCAATATGACAAATCCGTCCACCCTCGGACTTTTGTAGAAGGAGACTTAGTCCTCGTCTATGACCAGGCTCATGACAAATTGGGCACAGGTAAGCTAGAACCTCTGTGGCATGGCCCTTACATTGTGAAACGCGTTTTTCACAGAGGCGCCTACGAGTTAGTCGATTATGATGGAATCTCCCTAGGAGAGCCCTGGAACGAGATTTACCTTAAAAAGTACTATGCCTAGATCACCTAGCATGGATACTTTGTACATTGTTGTATTTTAGTTTGGTGTGTCTGTTTCTTTCGCGTGCTCGAGTTTTTACCTTTGCCATTCATAACTGTGTTTTGTATTTTCATGCGCAGATGACGTCTTCCTTACCTATATTTGTTGGGTTTGCGGATGGCGCTAGTCAATACACCCAGAACGTTGCTTATGCAGCATGGGTCATTTACCAGTCTGACGAGTTGGTGAGTTCAAGAGGTATTTGCTTAGGACCAGCGACTAACAACATGGAAAAATATCATGTTGTCATCGGAATTTTGACCCAAGCCTCCTCCCTAGGTATCTCCCGTATGATTTTTAACCTAGACTCGCAACTCGTGGTCTGCCAACTTAATCGTTTCTATGCTATTCGCAATCCTATCCTGCTACGTCTCCACCTATGAGTTCGTTGTCTTGAACAAATATTTGATTACATAGAATACAGACACATTCCAAGAGAACTCAACAATGTCTCAGATTCGTTAGCCAATTACATCATGGATCGGTATCCCACCCATAGATAAACTTTCATGAAGAAAAACAAATTGTACACCACATGTAAATTAAAACACATCACATCAAAGACATCATCATTTACACATCTTCTAGCACTGTAAAAACTCAAAAAATGTATATATATATATATATATATATATATATATATATATATATAGCGTGACTGGAAATGTTTTTTTTACATCAAAAAGTACTTAGAAGAGAAAAATTTTGGGTCTTCACACCCATACAATATCGTTTGACAAGTTACACAAAATATACAATCACCAGAGAGACTCTAATCTCTCTGCACTACATTATGCTGAGAATAACATATCACTGCGTGAACTACTCGTCTCAGTAGAGAGTTAACACTCTCAGGCACCCCCACAGTGTGTCTCTGTATATGTAAATGCACTTACCCCATCCGCAGAGGAGGGATACCCATCGTAAGGCCTTGAAGGTTTCTTTCAACCTCCCGGAGACCTATCATTGGTGCCCCCAGAACCACTGCAACCTGAGCGTCCCCTTGATGTCCCGGTACTGGTATCTCAGTTGGACACACTGCTCCCTTGTCTGCATGTTGAAAACGATACATCCGTTAGAAACTCTTCTACGTACCCAAAAAAATACACATATGCTAAAAAACATAAAAACACTTCACAAGGTGTGATTTGGCCTCTCACCTGACGCATCCCAATCTTCTCCCGCTGGTAGATTTAGATCCATACTCCCGTGAAAGTCCACCTCGGCATAAGGAAAGTCTTCTATCCAAAGATATTGGTGTCTCATCCAAGTGAAGAAGTCACCAGTGAAATGAAACTCCGACTCTGCCACTAGTCTCAGAGACAGACTAGTCCATCGTTCCATCCGTGGTTCTCCCACTGGTCGTACCGCCAATGAAATCTGAGGTTGCATATGAGGGATGCTCTCTAAGAAGAACGAGACCAAGAAATAACCATATCCAAACTGCTTCTGCCCCATCCTGCATCTCGAAATCTGTTCCTTCACGTTCCGAAGAAACCCTGCACTCCAGTTAAATAGTGTTGGCTCTAAACATTGTACGTCATAAGCTACCTATGATCATGACGCCAGATGGGCGTTGGTGCTTCCTATCACACTCGTAATGGCGAACACAATAGACCGAAGGGGTATTTCTCTGATATCCTTGATTGGGATTCTACCTCCTGCCAGTTTTGCTCCCAGGACACAATGACATGCCAGGTACACATCCACGGTGTCAGGAAGCCCCCTCTGTCTCGAAAAAGCTATAGGAGCCCCTCTTTTTGAGAGACCAGTCAAGAAATACACATCTTCCAACTCGATGGTTAGAAGCTACGTGCCGATTCAAAATCCTTGCTCTGCGACATCCCACAAAGAAACTATGTGCTCAAGCAGAAGGACCTCTTTCTTCATCTTTTTGCAACTTGAAGAATTTAAGGAGGCCACAATCCCTCAATGCGGCTCATGTGCGAGGACTCCGTAAAGCAGCCAAATCATCGAGATCATGCTCCCATTCTTTCCATTCAATCATGATCGATTGCCGAAATCACCTGCAAACACAAAAAGAAACAAAAAATTCATTATTCACATTTTCAACATTTTTTTTCTAAAAGTAATTAAAAACTTGAAATCCATCCTCCACATCGTTTAAAAAGAACCATACCCCCTTTTATTACTCAATATCACCCCGCGGCCCTATAGCTTGCAATAAAACGTTTTAATTTAAAAAATGAATTTTGGCCACAATTCAAAGGCTGTGTGGGTGTTTTTGGTTTTTTTATGGTGTCTCTAAGAAAAACGACCAGTCCACCCAAACACCAAGGAGTGGGCATTCCTGCTACGACCCCTAGAAGGCATTTTGCAAAACAGGTGGTTCTTTTTGTTGTTTTGAATAAAGGCTGATTTGGTCTTATTTTGAACGACCTAGGGCTTCGGTTTTCTATCCAAATATTGTTGCTAAAACAAATTTTGAAGCATACGATGGAAAGAGGAGGGAATGATGACTCACCTGGTCCAAACGACGAGAGAAATGATCAACCATATCTCCAATGCCAAGCAAAACGAAATCCACCTCCAAAATGAGAATCTCCACTACCACAAATCCTTATGCAAATGATATGGTAACTGAAACTTTCTTGTACTACTATTTACAAGTTTTCCATTTTTTATAAGGTATAGTTACTTGTGGGTTTCTTTAAAAATATGATGGCCTCACTAAACCTTTGGATCGCAGTGTTGACATTATAGGTTTCGGAGCAGTTTTGACCATTTTTTTTACCTTGTCACATCCATGAGCATAGTCTTAGTTCGTTCTCAAGCTCGAGAATATAAGAACGCACCGGGTAAACTTTTATCTCTTTTTCAGACCCGTATGGATACATGAAAAAGGAACCCCCTGGAGTCATCTTTAAACTCTTTTCAGACTCCCTAAACATGAAAAGATTGTTGAGTGATCTTTCTTCCTTTCACACTCGTTAAAAGGTTCGAAAGGGCGTCTTTCGAGTGGTAGTTTATCTCTTTTTCAGCCTCGTGAGACTAGATTTAAAAAAAAGGAACTGAGAGAGTTCTCTTTTAAGTGTTTTTCCATACTCTATAATCATGAAAACCCTTTGAGTTTTCTATCTTTGGACTCCTTAAAACAAACATCGATAGGCCCATACGGGATTGAACCCTTACTTCTTCCAGTTCGTTAAACAAAGGAAGATGAACTTACCGAAGGTGAGTTATATCGAGCATGTGTTATCCTCCTCAAGCTCGTTAAATTAAAAAGAGGTACTCGTCTATCTGGATGGGGGAAAAATTGAAAGAAGTAAGCCAAGCAGGTTTTGAGAACATTGCCAATAATTCTTAGAGTCGCCCTTGAACATGACACTTTGTCTTTTGCATGCATTATAATTTGTTGAACCTCTGCACTGAGCCAATCCTTTGATTTTCTTTCACTCCTTTGGGTCACCTAACGTAAGTCCCAACACCCACTACATCATCAAGTTTTGGTCCATGTCATGTTTCTGCTGTTGTGCCTCAGTGTTCAGGGGAAGTATCCGCCTCGAGAGTCAGCCATCACAAAATCTTGTCTCAATACCTGTGTCAATCCATGTTCATTTGATCTACCAATTACATCTCTGTGTCTGTTTCGTGTCGTTGATGGGGGATACACCAAGGCCCTCCTTCGACGATTATATTCCTGTCGACTTCAACACATTATCCAGGAACTAGATTTAGAAACCAGTTAGTACTTTGGGACCTGCATGCCTCAATGGCAGGCCTCCTCATGTTCGACAGTAGTTTTACATCATTGACCTCTGATCGGATGATTCCATGGATGTTCGACCTCAGCTCATTCATTCACATTCGTTGGAATGTACTAAGGTACCTTGGGAATCATTGACATTAATGGTGATTTCCCTTGCGCTTGTTAACGGTTTACATCATTGACCGGTAATCAAGTAGTTTCTGCCATGTTTGACATCAAGACATCTATTCACATGGCTAGATTCATACTACATCGAGATCGGTAAGAAGACCTTGGGCTGAGTGATCACTCTGATATGTACTTTTCCCAGGTTGCGATGGAATTTATTTTGAACAATGACACATATACTGTTACATAGATCCACTTTGTATTGGTCGTGGCTATGTATTGTCATCTCATAGATCCATTGTGTATTCTTCGTGGCTACAATCAGTTCATGTCATAAGCGTATAGATCCACACTGTATCCTCGGTGGCTATACATTTTTATCAATACGATTATGGATCCGCAGTGTATTTTATGGCGGCCATATCTTATAAGTCTCTATCACTCAAGCATAGGTGTGCCTGCCTTGGGTTTGAAACATGTCATAATATTTGTTGGATGTTTGTGTGCATTTTCATTCAGGTTCTCTGCGTCTATACCCTTGCTTGAAAGTCTACAAAGCACTTAAGTTATCAGTTCTCATCTTCTAACCTCATAATTTGGGGGGCAATCTGTTACACATCAAAATCACTCACTTCGATAGTATCGCAGGTGTCGTCATTAAGTGTCGCATTTTGCTCACAAGTGTCGAAAAAATGTGTTTCCATGTCGTGCCTATAGCGACATAAGAATGACACTTGACACACATCAAACACTTGATTTGGAAGAAGGAGAATGGTTAACTGGGCTTGTTGACCTCTTTCCATCTGAAAGAACCCCAAAAACCTAGTTTTCAGAGGTGAGCACTCCCCTATACCTCCTTCAGGAGCACTGGCGCCCCCTTCACACTGCCTGGGAGTGCTATAGCGCTGTCACAGCCCCTCTGAGGGAGCGCTGGTAGATTTAGGAGCGTTGGCACTGCCCTAAGCCTTACTAGGGAGAGTTATAGCGCCCTGATGCCCCTTTTAAGGGAGCGCTTCCTATTCTGGGAAGTAGTTGGTCTATTGAGGAGAATGGGGGAAAGATATCTTCCATCCCTGGAGGCAGTTGGATTCGAATCCCTAGTTATACCATGATCTTAGGGAGGATCCTTAACTGCAGGAGGAAAACCCTCAACTCACTCCAAATATATCTCAAATGGTTAAGCCTCTCCAAGGCTATATAAACAAGGTTTCTTATGGTAAAAGGGAGGAGGATTGGAAGTAAGGAACCTATGATCTCATAGGAAAAATACAGTAGAGTGAAGAACAATCCGAAAATCCATCATCATTCTGATTGTGGATATTTCGAGCAAGTGTCAGACAAGGGGGACTTGGCTAAACTGTCGCATTCCATCTACGGCTGTAAGTAACATTCTTGTCCTCATCAATATGACATGCTTGGCCTATTTATTTCTAGTTTGTGTTTAATCTCACATGAACTTGTCTCTAATAGACAGGTCTATTTTGAACTGACATCAGTAGAGTAGGAAGTGGTCGTACTTTGTTTGTCTACAGGGTTCATCGAGGAGCAAAAGATTGGAGCTCAACTTGAGTCGTGCAGGGACAAACGTCGATTAAAGGTACTTCTCTCCTCCTTCATCCTCACACACTAGTTCACCTAGATCTGAAAGGAAGTCAGTGACCACGATAAGCATTTTCTGTCTTGAGAGCTAAGAGTCTAGCCTTCAAGAGGAGATCTACCTGTCCGCAGGGAGATTTTCCTTCAACAATCATCCATCTAGTGTAATGGTCCTCGTAGCTTACAAAAGGGTAGTATTGTTCTTTAATGTCATCCCGGAAGGAATCCAATGTAGTGGAAATCGAAAATATTGCAAATTCCTCTATGGCCCTTTGCTCAGAGTAAGTATCCCACTAGTCCTTAACATGGGGGACGACCTTGAGGAGTGCAAAAGTAATCTTTTCCCTATCGAAAAAATTGTGGACCGAAAAATACCCTTCGAGCAGATTCAACCATTTATATACATCATCCGCATCTATCAGTCCTTCAAATAATGGAATATCAAAATTTACCTATATCTTGAAGGGTGTTGAATGGTCGCTCGATGAAGATGCTTCTCCTATGGAAAGTCGCCGAAGGATCTGTTCAAAGTTGTCCATCATTTTGTTCCTTTATCGCACAAGGCTTCCTCGAGCAACATTTTAAAAGGATCTCCTGCTCCATCATATTTATTTTCGTCCCCCATGGGTTGTTTTCGGCTCGGTGCGACAGATATTGAAAAGGATTGATTGGTTTGAGTCACAACTTCTTGTACCCAGATCTTGTCGGGGACATGCACAAAGAAAAATAAATGAAGAGAAGACTAATCTGATACCACTGATCCAGATTTAGGAGCGGAACGAACTGATTAATAGACTGAATACAATAAACACAGATATATGGATAACAACATAGATATCTAGTGAACAATATATTCTATTGAATAAATGAAATAGGCTGAAACTGTAAAACTACAGAACTGAAACAACTTGCTCAAATGGTGGTAGTTATCTCTGAGAAGAGATGTGGCTGCTACGTGCATCCATCTGAGTAGAAAAATGATTACAATGAGGTTCCAAATACCTTTTTAATATTACTCATGAATTCCAAAACCCTATAAATCAAAAAACCTAACCCTAGGAGGTGAAACACCAAAAGTCATGTGGGTCCCTATGGGTAAGTTGGTACCTCAACTTCCCGGGGTCGTAACTTTTGCATACGACCTCCGTTTTAGGAGCATGATAGCTCGTTGGAAAGGTATTTTTGAGAACTAAAAATTATGCTATCAAACTCCAACTTTGTCTACAATTTGATCATGGAAAGCAAAAAAAACTCTGTTTAGGGCCCCAAAACGGTCCTGGAAGAACAAAAAGATGTGCTGACATGAAAACATCCAAAATAAACCAGTTGGATTAGGTGGGAGGCCACCAGTATCCTCCTGGAAGATGTGTAGGACTTCATACAGCCCCAGAAGTGTAGAACCCAAAATTACAAAGAAGTACAAAAAAACATGTTGAACTAAAAATTGTCAAGAGGAACCAGTTGGAATAGGTGGGTGGCCACCGATATCCACCTGGATCAATAATGTGAGCAATTGTATGTGAAGGATGTAGTTCACAATGATGTCAATAAGGAATTTACTCTTCAAAATATGGAGAGCATTATTTGTCTAGAAATGATGAATGAAAATAAAGAAAATGACATGAATCCCCTGAAGATGGTAGTTACAAATGATGCCCCATCACGAAGGATGAAGAGAATACATGAAGTTCCAATAAGGAGTTGACACCACTTTTGAATATTGGAAATCCTTTTTCTCCTTAGAAACCCAACCTTCTAAATTTTGATTTACCTTTCATCACTATGAACCCTTCTTCAGGAGTGTGCCAAGAGATTAAAAAGAAGAACGGAAAATAAAATAAAATAAAATGGAAGACTATTTTTCAACCAACAACAACAAAATGTACATTAAATTGTAATATTATTGCAATTATATTTGAAGTAAGGACTATCATATTTCCAATTCCTACTAAATGTTCATGTAACATCTACAAAATATTGTTAATTAACTAAAGTAATTACAATATTCCAATAAATATAATCTATTTTTTTATTATAAATAAAAAAGTTATAATTGGTTTTATTTTGTTTGATTTATTTTTTTAATTGGAAAATAAAACTCCTTCTCTCATTCTTTAACAAGTGTTGCATGGAAGCGTAGTCCCTGTCAAGTTGAATCGAGAATAAATGCATCAATATGGGGAAAAAGTAAAGAAGGCAGATGGAAATTGCAGCGGAGATGTGGCAAGCAACATGAAGCATGGGTGGTATCCATGCAGTAAATGACATGTGGCCTCTATAATCCCATTTATTTTTTGAAACTATATAATCCATTTTCTATGTTCAAAATTTCCATTCTTTCCAGTAGTGTGACTTGCTATGTTCGAATTTCCGTTCCTACCTTGCATGTTTTATCTCTTCAATGTATACTTTCAACTGGTTAGAGTTAAGTACAATTTCCATAGACCATCTGGCTTGTATGTCTCTATATGTGCCAGGACAAAAAAAATTATATGCATAGTAGGAGAAAAATATATGCACGAGAAAAAGATAATTCAAATTAAATAAACACAATTTCTTGACATTCAACATAGTTGAAGATAAAAATGTATGAGCACATAAATATAAATGGAGATAAAAAAATAGTTTTATTTGAAATGTATCAAAAAATAATATTGTATTTTACATATTCCTGGAAATTTAAATGTGTTTGTCATATAGACTAGGATTGGAGCTCCCGTGGACCATAAGAGAAATGTGTACAAGAAATAGGACCGTGGAAAGAATAAGTGGGTGATGGTAGAGTGTAATACCTGGAAAGAAGAAATTGGAAGGTATCAGTCTTTGGCTAGACATTTCTATTTAAAAAGGTGGAATAACTGGATTGATAAACAAATCAGGATGTGATCAGTATAGACTTACAGTGATGGTACATATCACCCCTTTTGCTATTTTCTTGTTGATGCCTTTTTATTGCCATCGTTGACGACTACTGGAATCGTGCCAACTACATGTTGCCTTTCGTCGGCAACCTACTTCAATTCCCTTTCGACCCATTCTTCAATGTATCTTCTCAAGGGGGCTACGCTGATCTCATTCCAGATTTTTATGTTGAAAAGTTCCTTTTCTAATTCCCTTATATCGATAGAAAGATTATGCAGAACCTGATCAATTTCTTCATTCTGTACCGAATAGTTGACTAGCCAGTTGTCCACATCATCTTCACCATATTCAAGGATGCTGTAAAACTTTTCTAAAGACAATGCCTTAAAAATATCAACTTGTTTATCGAAGGCTTGCTTAGTTAAGGGCAATGAGTTGACGATTAACTTGGGGTATTGGACCTCCTTGGTCCTTCTGACTAAGTCTATTTTGGTGAGCTTTGTGAATAATTTTTCTTTCTTTGATATGGCTTGTTCATATGATTGGATAATGAGATGCAGGTTCTTCACTTTCTCTTTCCAGCATGCATTTAATTGAGTGATCCAGTTTTTGGAGGGGATATCTTGTTGTCTTATTCTTGTTTCTATCATGTTGTTGACATGGGTGCCAAAATGAAGGATTGTGTCTAAATAGAAACATTATTCATTTTTTAAATCCGCCTGCAAATGTTCAAGCAAAGTATGTGCCCTCGTTCCAAGGGAAGCCATACTTTGTGATGTTTCCCATGCCTCAGTAATCAGTTCCATTCTTTTCTTGATATTATTCTCCACATATCCTCTACACGTGCGAGGAGGCTGGAGGATCCTTTTAACTTGCCTGCAGGGGTGGAAGGAATGAATATTGCTAAAGGACTGGCAAGCAATGGCATAGGAATCAATGCTTCCTCCAATTCCTTGACTCAGTCCTTCAGTGTGGCATTCTCGGCCTCAATGCCTCCAATGGAATCATCAAGAGAATCTTCATTTGCTCTTTGAAGTCGAGATATTTGGGACAGCCGCATGTTCGCAAGGTTAACCTCTGAACAAGATTTTCCTTTCTTATTTTTTACATCTCTCTTTTCAATAATTCATTTTTTAGACTCGCTGTAAAAAACAATGCTTTGGAATACGAAGGATTCATATTCATCAAAAATTTTGGTATCATCTATGTCCATTGGACGACTATTCTGGATCGCATCTCCAGGCTGATCAAGGTTGCGGAATACGCTATCCAGATCAGTCTCAAGTTCCATGTTCTCACTCTCAATTTCGGGCTCTTCTGCCTACCCTACATTTTGTTTTCTCTTCTTCTCCATGGGAAGCTTGTCAGAACTATCAATTTTAGGGTGAGGAGGGTTGTTATTTCCTCCTCCATTTGAAGAATTATGGGTTTCTTTCTTACTATGGTGGGCCGTTGGAGCAATGCTCTGGGATGTCGTACTTTTGGGAGTGTCATCCGCCAATTGAACACTCTTCTCACCAAGGCCTTTTCCCTGTTGCTTGTACAATTCAATGGTTCTTTGCAGTGTGTCTAGGTTGTCAGCATGAGAAGCAGGAGTGTTGTCGCCAGTGCCTTTGTTTTCACTCAAGTGTTTCTGGAAAAAATAATTGACGAGGCCAACTGTAAGTAAATGTTCTAATTTTTTTTTATTAGGGTCGAACGCTCTTAGGATTTCATCATATCTTAGGTTCAAGTTGTTGAAATGGGCTGTGAATTTGTCAAATTTGTTGATGTTCCTCAACACGAAGTCCTCGACTTTCCAAGGCAGAGGAATGAACTGTTTTTTGCTCTTCTCATGGAATAGATGCAACCAGTAGTTGTATTGCCTTGCTATTTCCGTAACAAACATTATGTCCATAATGTGACATGGAAGGAGAGACGATTTTTCCTTGGAGCCAAAAATCCTTATCACACTATAATTATCCATTTGTTCAAGTGCCCCCTTCCTGTCCAAAAACTTGGTTGCCTAGTCAGATATGCGGGGAGCATCTTCTCCTAACAATAAAACTTTGAAAACAGAGACAAAGTCATTAAAAACCTCATAAAAACAGTGGGAGGCCTTGTGCTTCCACAAGGCCTGGTACCAGAAGGTTACTGGGTCTAATTCCCAGTTTACCTTGTTGGACAGAGACAGTTTTGGAAACTGACAACAATGCACTATCACAAAAACCAAGTAGGATGACATATAAAATTTCTTCTCCTTTTTGAAGCTTGACAATTGGGAACAAATTTCATGGGAAATTATCTTCCCCCAATAAAAAATGGCTTGTTCCTTGACTATGAAATACAAAATATAAAGAACCATGCAGGAAATAGTTACTGTGTATTGATGTAGGAGCATCACTCCAGCCAGCCATCCCACTCAGCACATTCAAAGAGTGCATTCAAGGAAGAGAGGCGCCATTCCTCTCACATTTTGAATTTGATTTCAATGTAATTAATGTATGTAAGGCCGTGGAGCCATAGATCCATGCCTTTGAGCGGGCGTTAGGTAGAAGTAGCCTTTAATGGTTGTAAGGCTAAGATCTAACTCCGATTCATATTAGATGGCCCATTCAATGTAATTGAATGTAAATTTATGAGAGTAGGTAGCTTTGGAGGGAAGAGCTCAAAGAGCCCCCTCATGTAAAAGATTTTAGATCTTATTTTGAGGGAGTAGTTAGGAGAGCTCTACGTGAGACGAGTTGTAGAGTAGAGAGGAGAGAAGGAGCCGAGACTCTATCAAAGTCTGAGCTCAAGAACACCTTGTAAAGGAAGCATTTCATATTAATATAAAGAGAAGATTTCCTGCATGAGTTTCCGTGTGTCTTTATGTTTATGAATGAATGTCCTTGTGTGTTTTCATATGCTGTGAATGTGTGCTAGTAGGAATTTGTAGGGACAGATAAGTTCTGCTATCTATGGGTTTTTTGATTTCATGTTTGGGGTTCTTTGAGGCTTCATGCCAAAAGGGTGTGACAGAACGCTGTGGGTTCTGAAAGCCAGTGCATAGATGCACTCCTGAATTCGACGGAATTTGGGAAAGGACGTGCCAGGAGGGCGCACTAGCCAAAGTCACTAACTTAAGGGGAAGCCTCAAGGTTGTTGAATACCTTAGAGGTGGGATTGTGCAGAGGAGAGTACAAAAGAAGACAAAATCTCTGAGGAGTTCTGTAAAGCTCTGCCAGAAGGGCATTGAGAAGATGCATGGGTTGCATTGAGGATAAGAAATCTATCTTGAGTTCAGAGAGGACAGAAATTTTGAGGAATTCTGGGAAATATCTGCCAAGAGGGCATTGAGCAAGTGCACAGGGTGCACAGGAGAACTTTGCTTGGAGTTTGTTGAAGGGAACATAATCACTGAGGGATTCTGCAGGAGCTCCACCAGGAGGGCATTGAGTAAGTGCCAGTTTGCACAGGAAGAAATCTTAGATTTCTGAGGGAGAAGGAAGTGTCAAGAGGACCTTCTCAGGGTTGTTGAACACCCTGCATGCTCAGCAAGGAGTACTGGAGCATAAGTTGTCAAGAGGGCACGCATATCCCTTCAAGGAGAGAAAGGGACAGAGACCTTAGAGGTTAGAGCAGTAGAAGCTCAAAGAGGACGCAACTCAGGAGGGAGAGTGCTTTCACGCACAGAGCAGTGACTGAGAAGTCACAGAGGCCAAGAGCAAACCCTTTGAGGGTTCAGAGTTTCCAAAGCTCAGGAGAGATAGTGTTTTCCATAACGTAGACGAGGCCGAGGATACAGGCTTCATCAGTAGGAAGCAAAGGTCGAGGCCTTTGAAGCTTCATAAATATTCTAAGGTAGAAAGAGAGAAGTAGAAGCTCGAAGAGCTACAACTGTCGTCGAATTGAGTAGAGGAAAAAGATCTGGACCGTTGAAGTTTCACGTCCAGACAACAGTAGGAAGAGCGCGGAGGAGAATATATCTGGGTTGTCAGATCTAGCCCAGATAGTCGATAACCATTGAATCTGGGAGAAGGTGCGTGCGAGTTAATATTGCATATGAGATGAGTGGAGGCTCGTCAAAGTCCCAAACTGATAGAGGCAACAGGATTTCGGAGTTCGGGGATCAGAGCATCAAGGGGTCGTGGAACCGCTGCATTGCGATCTCTCGATCCGCGAAGTCCTAAAGGAATTTGAACCATCCATCACTCAGAGGATGCGTGGTGGTAATCCAAGGACCCATCGGGGTTTCGAATATTAGGATACATAGAGGTAGGAGTTAGGGAGAGAGGAAGTCTCGACTCACGAAATCCCAAAGACATCAGAGCAATCTATCTACGGAGGACGTGTGTCACAAGATCCTCATATTTTGGGGATTCGGCATCGAAGAGTGGAACGGAGGAGTCTTTCGACTTCACAAATAGTGAAGTCCCAAATTGATTAGGGTCGCCCATCTATGGAGGACATGTGGCAGTGATCGGGGAACTACCGGAAGTTTGAAGGACCAGGGATCAGTTTCATTGGGGTCGCAAGTGCCGAAACACTGCGAGTATCAGGACCGTCCAACAGGAGGACATGTGGTGGTGATCGAGGCATCGGGAAAATCCCTGAAAGGGTTATACCGAGTTTCGACATACCGGGGATCGGGATTTCGGAAGTCCTAGAGACAAGGAATCTGAGTTCTTGGGGATGAAAACCCCGAAGTCGCGAAACACGACATACCTTTGAAGTTAGGTTGTGGTCACATGGATGAGATGTGGGCCAGGGCTAATTGTCGTTAAATCCTATTTCTACATTCAACATTTTAGCATAGCGGGTTTCGGAGGTTCAAGGGGGCAAAGACTCTCAACAGCAGGACTCTCGGAGTCCCAAAATCCGAAATCCCTTTTTCGGGAAAAGGTCGCGGTCATGTTGGAGGCTGTGGGGAAGTTGAAGGACCTGTGGATCGGGTTCGTGAGATATTAAGTAATGCTGAAGAACCATTTCGGTTCTGTGGATCTGATAGGAAGGAGCGATCCTATGTGGACTCTAGCCCGAGGGTCGGGGGTCTGCGTCATGTATTCCTCTCCCGTTATTCTTGTAAACAACTAGGCAATTTCCCGAAATCGATTTCTAAATGAACTAACCTGAAAGTTTGTGATATCTTCATGAACTTCCATCGGGTCTTCCAGGAATTCGGGAAAGAGGTGCAACCCGTTATCATGCTTTCTTAGGAAATTCTTGGAGTCTTATCCTCTGAATGTCAATGTTGTCTTCGACAATCTTAACATCTAGCGGAAGACTTGAGGTGACAAAGAAACATAAGAGTGGTCCCGTAGTGGAATAATTCTTTGGCCTGAAATATATTTATTGGCCCACCAAGAGACCATCTCCTTACAGTCAAAAAATTCAGGGACACGGCCTACACAAGCAATCCCAGAGGTCCAAATTATTTCATTCTGGGTGGAAGGGGATGAGTAGTAATAATATTCCCTGGACCACTGGAAGTTCTGGTCCTCACGTCTGAAGATGTTCACTATGTCTCCACATAATTGTTATCGAGCTAGTACCATAAGTTTATGAGAACGTATTTTTTCTCCAGACGATGCTTGAAATGAATAGTTGGAGGGGATAATATAACCCTCCACAAATGTTGGTTCAATGTGTGTGAATGGAAAATCTCCTCGAGCCTTTTGCTCATTAATGACAATCTCTATGGGTGTTGCATGATGAGTTGTTAGTAGTAAAGCTTACTTATTGCATACTTATAAGTGCGAAGGTGGTAGGTACGATGAAGAGAAATTAAGGATTGGAGGTTTTGTGAACGTGCCAACCTGACGACGTGCGAACGACATTCCATGATGTTTGAAATTAGCACTCGGAAGGGATAATATAACCCTCCGAAAATCTTGGTTTAATGCGTATTAATGGGAGATCTCCTTGATCCTTTCACTCATCAATGACAATCTATACGGTTCCTGCATGATGAGTTGTTAGCATTAAATCTTACTAATTGCATATTTAGAAACAAGACCTTATATATATATATGTGTGTGTGTGTGTGTGTGTGTTTTTATAAACAATTTTTTATTATAAACAAGTGCGAAGGTGACGAAGACGGGGAAGAGAAAGTAAGGAATGGCCAAGTATGAAAAGCGGTCAGACGAGCTTCAAAATAGGGTTATAGGGGATACTCAGGAGAGGTGAGTGTCTGACAGTCAAATTGTATGTCTCATAATTTTTTACTGCAAAACATGTAAAATGGAAGAGGGCATGATGGGGCAGTTCAGTGGCCGATTTGTATATTTGTGGAATTCCGGGAAAGTGGCTAAGTATGGAATAGGGAAACGGTCTATCATGCTCGTTTTCAGAATTAAGGATTGAATATTTCATGAACGGGTCAACCCGATGACGCGCGAACGACATTCCATGATGTTTGAAATTAACACTCAGAAGGGATAATATAACCCTCCGGAAATCTTGGTTTAATGCGTATTAATGGGAGATCTCCTCAAAACTTGGTTTAGAATTAAAGCTTGTTAATTGCATACTTAGAAATAAGACCTTATATATATATATATATATATATATATATATATATATATATATATATATATATATATATA
>WSFP011381269.1:0-29557 GCA_009831015.1 Picea engelmannii
TAACCTCTATGAATTTTCCATGTCTTCCCAACCAATTGGGACAGGGTGTGACTTGGTATAGTCCACCTAAAATTTTACTTAAGTTTTGAAATCCACTAGTGCACGGGGGTCAGACTAGGGTGCGCGACTGTACGAATGGAGGCATGGAAAACAAGATGTTTTTTCCATTAATTTATTGCAGGTGCAGGCATGGAAATCGAGACAAAATTTCTCTTGGGCTTGAAAGTGCCAGACTCAAATCGAGGCATGGAGACAATATTTTTTGGGTAATTCGACACCATGAATTCAGTGGTGTTGTTTGTTTTCTGATCTAAGCAAAGATTTTGCAAATTAACTCCAAAATGAGGTATACTTATGTATTTTTCCAAATTCTTCTATTGAGTTAGTAAAAAGGCCTACCCATTTGAGAGTAGGACTTGGAGACGTAGTCCACCAGGGAGGAAATCCATTATCAAGTTTTTTTGTTTTCAAAACTGATGTATATGTCTCTTTATGATTGATCTTTCCTTCTTTATGGTGCATTTTAGTTTATGCTCATTTAATACAATTCTTTAATAAGTCACATTCATGAAAATATCTTGGATCAATGAAACCGATGAGGTCCAATGTAGAGTCTATTGAATAGTGAATCCCAAAGGTGATGGTGCCATGTACGTATCAAAGGACACACTTTGCAGCCTTCCAATGTAGCTCATGCGGCTCCTACATGAACCTGGAGACTACTCCAACTGCATAGGAGAGGTCTGGTCTGGAGTGTGTGAGATACAAAAATGTCCCCACTAGATTTCTATACAATTTTTTTTCAACTAGTAGACTGTCCCCAATATCCTCAAGTCTAACTCCTGATAGGAAAGGAGTCAGGGCATACCTGTAGTCTATCATGTGAAATCTCTCAAGGAGATCTCGTGCATACTTTACCTGAGATAGTTTGATGCTTGATGCATCTTGACCAATATTGAGTCCAAGGAAGAAATGTAGTAGACCTGTGTCCATCATCAAGAACCTATCATGTAGAATCCCCTTGACTACAACAATATCTGAAGTCGAGAAACCAGTGATCAACAAATCATCAACATACAAAAATAGGAGTAGAAGTGAGTCAGTCGTCCTGAGCATGTAAACATTCAGGTCTGACTTACAATGTACAAAGTTATGTGGTAGTAGGTAGGATTAATTATTGGCATACCATGCCCTCGGAGATTTATTGAGGCCATAAATAGATTTCTTCAGTCGACAGACCAAATATGAATCTTGCATAAATCCCTGGGGATGATCCATATAGATCTCTTTAGAGAGATCATCGTGAATAAATGAATTCTTCATGTCCATCTAATGGAATTCCCATCCCTTGGTTTCCACAATGGAAAGTTCCAAATGTATGGAATCCATCTTCTCTACTCGAGCAAAGGTCTCATCATAGTCAATGTTGTGCACATGTTGAAATCCTTTGGAAACTAGTCGGGGTTTGTATCTGCTAATCTTTTCATACGCTATGCTCTTGGTCCTGTAGACCCATATTCACCTGACAAGTTTCCTTCCTGAAGAAAGGGGAACCAGATCCCAATTATGGTTCTCGAGGAGGGAGTTGTACTCCTCCTGCATGGTGGATTCCCAAAAGGGATTTCCCACACCCTTGCCATAAGAATGTGAATCTAAAGATTGAAACAAGAAAATATTCTTGGGTGGCATTAGTTCAGTGGTAGTGAGCTCAAGAGGAGGCTCCTAGAAATCAAATTGAGTCCTCATAGTATCAGTTGGATCCCCAACAAGATACCTTGCATCTTGAAGATTAGTATTGGGCCACTTGGGCCTCTTCTCTAGCTCTGTATCTACATCTAGATGCACTGATTTTGCATCTGACTATACTGAATCTGTATCTGGATCATTAGAATCCTCTCAATTAGAACTCTCATCTGAATAATATTTGACATGTGCATGCTCATCATCTTTGATAGGTGGAAGAACAAAAGTGTCTGCATGCGGCCATTGAGGTACATGCGAGATACTTTCATTGAATTGGACACTATGCTCAGTGATGATTTGATATAAGGAAAGATAAATGAGTCTGTATCCCTTCACACTATTGGGGAATCCAACAAATATACACTCTATTCTCTGTGGATAAAGTGCCTTCCTCTTCTCAAAGGGAATCTTGGCCCATGCACGTGAACAGAAAATACAGAAGTGGGTCACTTCCGGTTTGACGCTGCTCAAAGCCTCGTTGGGGTGTTATCCTTGATATATCTATGGGGATATATGTTTTGGAGGTAGGTTGCACAATTAAGTTCTTCAGCCACTAATATCTATGGAAGTGGCTTTGCATGTAGCATGCAAGATTCCATCTCTTTTAGAGATCTATTTTTCCTCTCAGCAACTCCATTTTGCTGTGGACTATAGGGAACCGTGTGATGCAACTAAATCCCTGCCTCATGAAAAATATTTTTTTATCTCATGATTGACATAATCTCCCTCATTATCTGTTAAGAGGACTTTGATTTTATTTCCTGACAGTGTCTCAAGAAGGGCTTTGAAATATTTGAGGTGTTGAAAGACCTCTAATTTTTTCCTAAGAAAGAAAATCCATGTGACATGTGAGAAATCATAAAAAAAATGAACACGTACCTTGATTTACGTATTGATGGATGCAGAAAAGGGCCCATGAGGTCATTATGGATCAAATCTAAAGGAGAGGAAGCATTCTTAGTCTTTCCTTTGTCGAATTTCTCTTGAGGGTGTTTTCCAAGAACACACCCTTCACAAATTCCTTTGGAGAAGTGAACGTTGGTGTTGCGGCTCATAAATGTCCTATTCTCATCCACCTTTCCCTTCATCATTCTTCACTATTCATCACCCCATTAACCTTTCACGACATAATTTCATAAATATACCTAGGTTTCACCTTATTATTTTCCACTTTATTCATTTTAGTATTAAAAGGGAATTTGTGATTAAATGTTAGAAAATTGACATGTTTTCATATATATCTCAAAAATCCGTGATCTTTGTAATGTGTAAGAATATGTGAAGGATTAATTCAAAAGTAATTCTCAAATACTTCCTCCACCATTTCAATATTTGAGGAGATAATTCAAGCCCATTCCAAGGAGAAKATCATGGAGATTTGGTTGGAATATCTTATCCAAGATATATGAGAGATATGTGTGAGGATTTGAAGGGATTATATTTTGTAAGAATGGGAAATAGGTTGAGAGAAAAGTGGATCTGTAATAATAAGATGGTTATCTTATCATCAAGTCTCTCATGTATAAAAGAGAGTGCTCTCTCTTCATGAGGATTAAATTAAATTAGAGTTATTTTGTAGTCAATTAGTAGTAGTCCTTAGGATTCGAAAGAGAAAGGGATTCTTAGCTTTGATTCATGGATTTGGTTTTCATGCTTTCATTATTTTTTTTATGAAGATTGATTTGATTATTATAATTGCTCCATTGGCATGAGATCACATATGTTGTTGTGTCATTCAACTCTTCACATGTTGTATTTGTTTTTCCTTCATGTAGTTCTCCATTTCTAGATTAATTTCATTTATGCAATTTCCCATTCCTAGATTAATTTCAATTCCAAGTTGTGTGTTTCAATTTCCTGCATTAGATTAATGATTCAATTTTAGTCGTAGCTTAAACATTAGATTGGTTTAGTCTCGCTTCAATCTTGCATATAATTTGTGTGTGCTTCGTAAGTTTACAAACCTCAGATTGACAAATAAGATAGTTGGGAAAGTACTACAACTCAATTAATACAACATTAGTTCGTCCCAACATAATGACTATCGTTCCCTTGTCACGATTGTTGTTCCTTTTGCAGGTAGTGTTGTTCATTTGAACGGAACAATTTTCGTTCCTTTTGTTACAATTGTTATCCCTTTGCAAGGATTGCATCTCTAGAGGACGGGTATTGAAAATGGAAGGTAAGAACCTACGTAGGAAACAAGTAAAACGCTCATGCCAACGCCTAACTTTGGATGATGCATAGAGGTTATATTTTAGGACATATTTAGAGCCCAACTATATCCCAATCTCATTGCCAGACTATATCCCATTTTCGTTTGATTTTGTATTAATTTGATTTGCAGCATCTTCTTCCCAATCCATATTTAATTAGACGTGATTCTTTGAAGGAGATACAACTATGATTTTAACTATCCCATATATATTTGGTTATTTTATTCAAGCGACCCATGTATATACATCTGGATTTTGAAGAAGAGATAATTACAGTTGGTTCTGACTTTAACTGGAAATTATCTGGCAGTCTTGTTGATGGAAATAGATGAATATTTTTCGGCGATATTATTTTCAAACCATCACGCTCTTGGGTCCTTCGTTTTGAGAAAAGAATTGTGCAAGGATTGGTCGTGCAACCTCCATCAGAGGCCGGAAGGAAGAAAAATAGAAAATAGTTGCAGAATCTAGCGCAACACCAACTAAACAACAGAAAATTGCAACAGAACAAAAATACATAACCCAGCTATATATAAGACATAATATAATTGTAAAATGGTTGTTGGTTGATTGCCCAAGGTTGGTTGTAAAAGGGTTGTTGGTTGATTTTAATATAATTGCCCAAGGTTTTGTGGTAAATCAAGAAGTGTTGAGTCTGTAATAAACGCGACTACTGGCTGGGAAATCAGGACTATGTGGCCGAGGGCTGGAGCCAAGAGTCTGGACTATACTTTCTATGTAATGTTGAGTCTGTAATGTGGGAAAGATTTGTTAATGATGATATAAAGAAGGGTTTAAGTTCTCAAATTTGATGTGTCTTTACATTGTTGCTTATGCATTTCAGTCTTCCTGTATAGTTTATGAGTTACAATTGTTTCTCATATGGTTAACTGATGCTCGCAATACCAGTAGGTTTGGTTCTTGCAATTAGAGGTTATGTTCTGATAATGTTGCTTTTGCAAGGACTGAAGTAGGTTCTGAATAGTCCATGGGTCTTCTGTAGTCTTATCCCTACCCTTCCCTATCTCTCTGTCTCAGCAGTGCTTTGGGTGAGACTTCTTCTCTTTAGAGGAGATGAAAATGCCAGTGCTCTAGACTACACAATGCCTTTTTTTGGTAACTTGAGAAGGACCCTGTTCTGAACAAAGTCATGCCAACAAAATGGTTATGTTGCCGGGACTCATATTAAATGGGAACATGTAGGAATAATGTTACCGTCGATCCATAGATCTGGCATCGATCACTGGTGGGAAAGAAACTATAACGCCTTCATATGGAAAGAAGAAGAACTAAGAAGAAAATCAGTGGGAGTCACTCGGGAAGCAATCTTTTACTCGGAAAGGTCAAGCGACTAGTACGAAATTTTCTGGGTTAAATTTCCAGAAGAAGTTTTTTCACTGGCTCAAGAGACTCCAAGAAGCTCTAGATTTCCATGGATGGATCAAGAAGATATGCGCCTTGGATATTGACAAATTAGCATCACTCCAGAGGTTGGACTGTCCATTCACGAGGGTCGTAGATTTCTGGGTTACCACCACGATAGAAGGATACATAATCGAATTTGTAGCTAAGAACCACCAGTCTTTCTCGTGAGCAGAGGAAATTTTCAAGAAAGGCATAAGGGGAAGACTTGTAAGAGAGATCCCCCTATGGATTAAATATTTCTTGGTGGAGGAAGGGATGTTGATTATGTCCCCAACCGAGATGGCAACGTAAACACCCTCGCTTGGGGTAGGGTGAGAGGGGGTGAGAGTCATGGAATAAAGAGAGGGAAATGATTATTTGAAAAATGGGGGGAAAACAACAAGAAATGGATTCAAGAGATGAGTGAGCCTTGAAGAGAGTTTCCATAGTTGAGAAGTGGTGGCATGGAAAAATCAATAAAGCTGTAAGACAGTCTGAAAATTCGAGGAAAGAAGGAGGATCAGGAGAAATAAAAGAAAGATAGATGGAAGAACTCCAGAGGATGAGAAGACAGGAAAAATTGGCCAGTCAAAGGTTAAATGAGAGAGAAGGAAGGAGAGAAATAAGTCCCCAGGAGGTGGGGCAAGAAGGAGGAAGTGTGGATAAAATAGAGGAGGAAACTGACATGAATCTTGAAGGAGAAAGAGAAGATTCATCCCCGATGATAGGAGAGATCGGGAATTCGACTGAAGATATCATCCCAATGGAAGCTAACGAGACCCCCCAGATCAAAGAAATCCGCCTGAATCTAGTGGTTCCAGACCTGAATCACCCGTACCCCAAGTGCCCTCAATGCAAGAAGTAAGTTCTATACTACCTTCTCATACCAGTTCTATTTCAGTACAACTAGTTAACCAACCTTTACCAAGAATTGCGAGTACAGGGAAGAGATTAGGATCCCTTGGTAGATCTCAAGCATGACCATTAGGGTTCACATTGATATGAACAACAGGATCAACAATGGCCAACCATGCAGGAGGATCGATTGCCCGATACCCATAATTTTGGGGAAAGGGATATGAAGACGTTGAACAACACTGGTTCTTGTGCGAATCTATCTGGGGATCTAGAGGGACACTAGATGTGAACAAGTTGGTCGAATTCCAGACTACCCTAAGGGGTCATTCTCTCAAATGGTACCAGAAGATCATTGAGCCAGGAGTACCAAGGATGCAAGGTCAAGCGTTCACCCATGGCCAAGTACAGATGAGGTTTATAGAAGAGTTCAAATTTCCCCAGTCAGAACAACAGGGTCTATCCAAGCTGCGCAAAATCCAACAGAGAGAAGGTGAATTAGCCTGGGAATATAGCCAGAAGTTCAAAGATGCCATAGGGAGGTTGGCACACCCAATCCATGAAGAACATCAAAGGGAATGGTATATTCATGGGCTACTACCTCTGAATCGGATTCTGCTAACACAATAGTGGATAGCCACGTTGACAGATGCCTTGGAACAATCGATGATTATTGAAGCCATGGAGGGATACCATGGAAGATTGAGAGTAACTCAAACCCCAGTAGAGGTGAACCTATCACAACTACAAGGACATATATCAACCCTTACAAAAAATATTCAAGAACTGATAATACCCAGACCAGGACGACCACAGGTTTGGTGCACTGGATGCTATACAAAAGGTCATTTGGTGAACGAATTCCCACGAGTCAGAGGGATAGGAACTCCCCAGAATCTGATGGAAACCCCACTAGGACCCACATGAGGAGTTGCGCAAGTATCGACGAACCCACCATTACACCATCCTGCCCCATATCATGCGTTTGTTCCCAAAAGGCCAAGCAACACCGATGACAGAGTATTGTGAGATATGTCGAAACCACAGGCATGGACCAAGACAATGCCCCATCATGTAGAAATATTCAACGGTATCAAACACATTCCAATGTGATTTCTGCACATCTAACACACATACTACCAACCAATGTAGGGCATTGGATGCACTGGCGGACAGGCTAGACCACACAACCTTCAAGGTAAACAAAAACCCTTGGGGACCAGGACGAGGTCGAGGAGGAGGTGCTGACAGAGATTTCATAGGAGGAATAATTGGTAGAAGAGGACCGAGCAGATGTTATAACTGTGATGAACAAGGTCACTTGCCTAGATACTGTCCTCACCCAAGGCGGCCATGGTGTTCACATTGCAGAACCAATGGACATGCAACTGAAGACTACCCAGAGATAATTGCAAAATGGGAAGATAGGGTATGGAAAAGAGGAACTAACCTTGTTAGTTCAGTGATCAAGAGGATTTCTAAAGGAAAATTTCTAAATCTTAACATCATCACTAGAGGAGGCGCGAGGACAGGAGCTGATATTGATTCTCTACCTCATATTCAGAAGGCAACACCTAATGGAGACAAGTACCACCCACTAAAACAAAAAATGTTTTTTAATTATGCCATAGAAGTCTTCCAGAGTGTTCCTAGTTGTGAGATGCAAGAGAACCCCCCTTAGTCAGTTGTATACCCTAAAGTAGCACAAGTACCTGCGTCACCCCCTGCACCCAGAAACCCTGTACGCATACCAAGACAACTTGAGCAACATCAAAACGTAGTTGACCTCTAGTTTCAATTTTTCTCTGACATTCTGGGGAATGATCAACTAACAAAGAAGTTGTACAATGTGATGTACCTAGTTTTAGGGAATGAAGGAACCTCAGAAGCAAGGATTAGGGCTAACCTCCTTGAGAAGAGTACTCAGAGGGTGCAACAAAGAAAAGTAAGAACTGGAAAAGAATTCCGACTGGTAGCCAAATTAGATGAATTTGAAATTAAGGATGTCATGCTAGACCTAGGGTCAGATGTAAACATTCTACCCAAGAAAACCTGGGAAGCCTTGGGAAAACCAAGACTGACATACTCCTCAATTCAGCTAAGAATGGAAAACCAATACTATATCTTTCCCATAGGAAGAATGGAGAACGTGGGAATCGATGTAGAAAGAGTAAAAATAGTGGTGGACTTTGAAGTCATTGAGATCATGGGAGACAAGGACCCCTATCCTATGCTATTTGGCATCAATTGGGCCTATGGAAACTATGCATTAATTGACATAAAGAAAGACTCCATGACTTTTGAGGCTGCAGTAATCAAAGTAGATCAACCTTTAGATCCATACGTAGGACCCAGGTACACAAAACCAATAGACAATAATATGGAAGGAGAAGACCTAGACCAGTTGTACACCATAAAAACCAAGACAAGAAACAATTACATAAACCCTACTGCAGATGGATCAATAAGCTGGAGAAGCATACAATCAGCAGACGAAGACTCAGAACTAGATTTTGATAGTTGGCAACAAAGTTCTCATGGACAATTCTCAAGAAGATGCACAACTGTCAGAATGACCAGATGGGTTGGGACTGAAGTCAGAGAACACCCATTGTATGATGATGACTCAGACCTAGGAAAATTCTTACAGAGCATGGAAGGGAACGTAAGATAAGATCAAGGAATCTTGGTATTAGATATTGCTTTCCAGAACAACCCCGCCAGATGGTGGGCTACACACAAAACTACACTTAAAACTTGGGACGAGGTGAAGCAAGCTCTCAAATGCATGTTCTAGAATAAGGAAGAGATAAAAAAAAAGATACAAATGGAACCCCATGTCGCACAATTGTTCATCAGAGAATTGGACCCGAGAATACACATCGAATAGTGCATGACACAATGACAGGCTGCGGATATACCCTCTCCCTTTTGGGTTCAGGTATTTCCCCATTCCCTAGGCCCAATTGCAAAATCTTGGTTTATACATGAGGAAACTAGAAGACAAACCAACGATTGGCGAACACTAGCAGCTCAATTTTGCAAGGACTTCTTGTTTACAAGTAAGTACCCCGATCTCGAACCAGTCTTGCAAAATATTAAAGAACTTCTTCTCACAGCCAATAATAACAAGAGATCAGACTTTGTAGTATGCCCCGAGCATACCTAAGAATTTCAGACTAAAATCCACTTACCTGTGACCAGAAAGCCTATAGAATGCTATCAGATTAACAAAGCTTCAAGAAGCCTAGACGAATTAGAAGAACTGAGAAACCTAGCCATCAAAGAGACTAAGGTAAACAAGAAAATCCAAAACACCATACCTAGCCAGACCGATAGTTCCTACAATCACCCTCTAAAACTGCAGAGACTCAACATAGGGACCGAAGAGCAACCCAAGATATCCCTGCTATGCGATTACTAGGATGAGTAAACCAGTCAAGAAATACAGGCCTTACTGCGAGAATACAAAGAGTTGTTCCTGAAGACTTTTTTAGAATTAAAGGGAATCAAAGGAGCTTTGGGATAAATTAATATTGAGCTAAAACCAAGATCCAATCCTGTTAGACATAGGCCATACCATCTTAACCCAAGAGTAAAAGAGAAAGTTATAAGGGAGATTGATAAGATGTTAGAAGACGGTCTTATTTTTCTAGTAGAAGAAGCAGAATGGGTCAACTCGATAGTCATTCAAAACAAGAAAGTTGATGAAGACATTAGAGTATGTGTAGACTACAGGAGCCTCAACTTTTCTTGTGTGCATGACCCTTTCCCAACACCCTTTACCAATGAGGTCCTAGAACATGTTTCGGGGAAGGAATCATATTAATTTACAGATGGATTCTTAGGATACCACCAAGTTAGGATTTTTGAAGAGGACAAGAGAAAAACCACCTTCATCATTGAATGGGGATCATTTGCATACAATGTCATTCCATTTGGCCTAAAGAACGCCCCTGAAGTTTTCTCCAAGATCATTATAACAACTTTTAGAGAGTTCATTCACAAGTTCATCGAAGTCTACATGGATGATTGGACAATATATAGCCTACTCAAGGAACATGTAGCACTACTGAGGCTAATGTTCGACAGATGCAGAGAGTTACAAATCTCACTAAAACTCAGGAAGTGTATCTTTTGTGTGCCACGAAGAAATTTGTTGGGCCACATAGTCTGTCGAGAAGGAGTATTTGTAGACCCAGTTAAAGTAGCGGTCATTGTGAATATGTTTCCACCCACAAGCACTAAAAAACTACTCTCCACACTTGGATACACAGGGTACTATCATTGGTTCATCTAAAGATATGCCAACATTACTGCACCTCTGGAAAACCTCCTGAGAAAGGATGAAACGTTCCAATGGACTCCTGAGTGTGACGAAGCATTCAAAACACTTAAGGAAAAACTCATCACAACATCGATTCTGATATTTCCAAATTGGGAGAAAGAATTTCATGTCCATAAGGATCTTCAAGAATCTCCTTAGGAGCTATCTTAACACAACTAGGAGATGGAGCTATGGATCACCCCATATATTTTGCAAGTCAGAAGTTGTCGCAAGCAGAGCGCAACTATACAACGACTGAACAGGAAGGCTTAGCAATGATCTATGCTTTAGATAAATTTAGACATTACCTGTTAGAATCTCATTTCAAATTCTTTACTGATCATTCAACATTAAAATTCCTAGTTAACAAACCTATGTTGGAAGGAAGAATTTGTAGATGGTTGTTGTTATTTCAGGAATTTTCCTTTGAAGTCATCTTCAAGCTAGGATGATGCAATGTTGGACCCGCCCACCTATGCATACTAGATTCAGGAGAAAGTGGTAGAGCATTTGATGATCAACTCCTAGATGCACATTTTTTCAGGATCGAGGCAATTCCAGAATACCTGGAGGACATAGCAACCTTTCTCAGCAAAGGGGCCTACCCTGAAACATATTCTGCAACACAAAAATGCCATATGGTCGTCAGAGTAGCATATTACCAGCTGATCGTCAGGAAACTGTACAAACTAGGACTAGATAGTATCCTTAGACACTATGTCCTAGATCATGAAAGGCATGATATATTCTAGGATAATGGAATTGCAGGAGGACACGTAGGAGGAAAGGAAACAACACAAAAAATTCTACAAGCAGGACTTTGGTGGGAAACACTTTTCAAGGACGCAAAAGCATATGCTAGATCGCATGACGTTTGTCAACAGGTGGGAAAACCATCACACCGAGATGAATTACCACTTCAATCAGTTAGAGCTCTACAAGCATTTGAGAAATGGGCAGTTGACTTCATTGGGCCCATCAACCCTACAACCAAACATTCGAAAGCAAGGTACATCATTACTGCAATCAAGTACCTTACTCATTGGGCAGAAGCAGTAGCGGTATAGGACTGTTCGACGGATACAGATGCTAGGTTCATTTTCGAGAATATCATTACTCACTTTGGATGTCCAAGGAGCCTAACAAGCGGTCAGGGAGCTAGCAACACTATAACAACACTTACTACTAAATTTTTTATTTATCATGACAAGAGAAGTCCATATCACCCACAGGCCAATGAAATAGTTGAAGCCTTCAACAAAATCCTAGAAAAGGGACTAACAAAGGTCTTTTGCACAAACCGAGAGGACTAGGATGAGAGAGTTCCAACGGTATTATGGGCATACAGGAAAACTACAAAGAAACTTCACAGATATACACCATTCCAGTTGGTTTACGAAAAAGAGGTGGTGGTGCTCGCAGACTTCATCACACCAAGTCTATACATTTCACAAGCCATAGGTATGACAGATGAAGAATTAGTGGCATAGAGACTTGCAGAGTTACAAGAACTCGAAGAAACTAGATTTCTAGACGATTTGCATTAGTTGGTTGAAAAGGAAATACAAAAATCTTGGCATGACAGACACATCAAGACCAATGTATTTGCATAAGGAGACAAGGTGCTACTCTATGACAGCCGATACCAAATGCACCATGGAAAGCTTCACATGCACTAGTTGGGACCCTTCATAGTGGTGGAAATCCGACCATCAAGAGTAGTATGACTTGCAAAATTGGATGGTATGATACGAACTAGATGGGTGAATGACACTCGCCTGAAGCCCTACCTATCTTGAAACTGAGAAGAATGGGAGTCGCTCCAATTCGACGAATCTTGTACACTAGTTAGATTTGAGTTTTGTTTTCTTTCTGAAATTTTGTAAAATTAGTTAATAATGTCCATACGTGCAGTGTTGCGCCACAATACATAGTTTACCTATTTTGTTTAAGTGTTGGTTGATACAGAATTAACAACTCAGTAGTATAGAACCTGAAGCATGAGAAAGTCCAGTAATATCCGTCATAAAGGATGACAGGGACAACCCTTGTGGTCGGAGGTCCTCTAAATCCAAACCTAATCAGAGTTAAAGGCCATGCACACCCAGTCTAGTCACAAACTTTATTACCAGTCCGACACCCCAAATGTCGGTCATTAAGACATAAAGCCACATTATACCAAGATTCCATCAAACTTCACACCGAGACATCCACCCTTCGAGTAGAAAGGTCTCATTTTGGCCACATCCCTATTCCACTCAAACGAGTAAATACTCAGATCAGCCAATCTGATTTCCCTTGATTAAACCGTCTCGTCGAACAAGTCACACCCTGTTGAGTCCATACAGTCATCATGAGGAGAAATTATTGTTAAAATTACCCATTAAAGACATACAACAGACTCTCAGAACTCAATCAAGCATGTATTGTTTCTAAAAACCGAGCATAGTCATTTCCACACGCAGCACCAATAGAGACCTTTACAAAATCTGAAGATAGAGCCTAGCTTTTATCTACCACATACATGCAAATGCTATGAGCTACAACAAGCTGAAGCGTCATGACGAAATAAGCATTAACAGATGAGATCTGCGACCCCCGGGTTGAGATCATAGGAGACCTAAAAGGGAAGATAGAGCACGTCAGGCTACTCGACCTTGACCTCACAGATTCAACTTTCCTCCCACATATGCCAAATGTCTTTTGGGAGTTAAGCTCGGATGGAACTAGAGATATATATTTTATACTGAAAAGGAGTTCACTAAAATTTTTTAACTCCACCATCATGAACCTCAAAGACTTACCAGTCTTCGGCACCACAGGCGACATTGTGTGCTGCATAAAAGTTTTGATAAGTAGGGTGCACGACCGAAGCCTATGGATGGATAAGTGCTATCCAATCCATGCATAGGACATCCAACAGCTTACTAGACTATCCTCCAAAGGTGAGGACGTGTCAAAAGGATTTTAGGGACCTGGTAAGCATGGGAAGAAGAAGGGCAAATTTATCCTGTACGAGAAGTTTAACACCAAGCGAGGAGGAAACACAATAGTCATCGAGCCAATATTACCTGAACCAGTCTGGACTAGATTCTATGTCATATCAAACAAGCTTATGAGATCCTACGATAAGGGAGAATGCACTCTGGATGCATTATCTATTTCTGACTTTTGCAATCAAGGAACAATATTCAACTGGTGTAGTTTCCTACTGGAGGAACTACTCATAGCTTGTGAGGAGGCACAAGAGAAAGGAGGCACCTTTACCTATGGATACCTACTTGTGTCATTCAAATTGCTCAAGTGGAATTCACCAGTGGGTTGACAACCGGCAATACCAGACAAAGGGAATCTGGCAAAGATGTTTGAGCCATGGCAGTCCAGACCAGACTTAGAAAACACAGCGTTCAACAATGTTGCATTTTCCAAATGGTACAATGCTATGATCGACACAACACAAAGGCCACACATACCACAGAATATCCTCAATAATAACATGAGGAATATTGCATTTGGAATGAACCGACACAGTACATTCGTCTAGCCGAGGCATGCTAGGTGGGAATGTTTTCACACATGGATGCTACCTTTTTATTTGGATGAAGAGGCTTTCGACAAGGAGGTCATGTCATGGCTAGGAGTCAAACGTGGCCCATGAAAAATAGGCATGCACTATATTCTTCCAGCCGAACTGCTCAAGAATAAAGACAAGGAAGTAGGAGAGGGACCAATCTCAAGCCCCAAATAAAAGAAGCTAGATGCGCTGGTACATACCAAATCCAAGGCCGGGGAAGAGGAACAACAGTTGGTGCAGAAGGAAAGAGTGGCCTGCCGTAAGATGCCAGAAGATGCCATGATATCAGGAGCGCAGGTTAACCAAATCCTAGGTGTTGTGCTTGGGACCAAACCAATACAGAAGAACTAGAGAACTAGGGTCTCACCGCACAAACCCCTAAACCCACAACCCCTTGCATCTGCCACTCCTCTCACCCATGCCACGACCAAAATCACCGCTATCATTGATATCTAGGACGACCCAGAGCCTGAAACATTCCTATCCACACCCATCATTGAGAAACCTCCACCACCACCCCAACTACCAAATCTCCTCACAGCCACCCCACGTCAAATGACAAATTCAGAGTTGATGC
The DNA here is from genome assembly GCA_009831015.1 of Picea engelmannii. NCBI lineage: Eukaryota > Viridiplantae > Streptophyta > Pinopsida > Pinales > Pinaceae > Picea > Picea engelmannii. The sequence goes on from WSFP011381269.1 coordinate 14,697, forward strand.
AATTTGACCACCTAGAGATAGAGAGGCGACAAACCCCATAGACAACTAGTGAATTCCCCAAGCCCATCTCAGAAATTTCTAACCCCAACCCCAAATCCCTGAAGTAAAGTATGATACTAGATGTTCTGAACCCAAGCACCCAGGAATGACAACTTGAGCCATCAACACAGAACGAAGCCACAAGATGACCATGACCATGATCAGCGAATCACCTCACCACCCAAGGCTAAGGAGGCCAAAGAAACCATCATGCATGATGCAGAAGTACCAGAGGACATGAAGATACCCGATGTGACCAAAGAACCAGACTCAACAATGGCACATGATATGACAACTACACAAGCGCAAATGGATCAAGTCATCTAGAACCCCCAACAATGTGTAGAATTGATGCATCTCTGCATCACCAGAGCAGAGGTACTGACGCTTTTTCCCGAATATATAAGAGTGAGGATCGTACCAGTGTCGCATACAGAGGAGGAGGTAGAAACCCATTCAGATCACTCAATGGTGAGCGAACTCCCTCTATAGACGAGAGAACCTACTGATGTAGCTCCTTCAGCTACAAACCTGGTACATTGGCCAACATCACAATTATTTGGGATAATCAGAGTCTCCACAGACCAACTAGAGAAAATATTCCAGGACATCGAGAGCTCAGTCAAGCTCACCTAAAAAGAACAAATAGTTGAACAAGCATGTAGAATAGAGGAAAAACATGACAGGATCCTAGCCCAACGCAAACTGGAAAAGGTCTGCGAAAAACTTGCAGAAGCCTGGACCGAGATCTGGAAGGTTGCAGCTGACTTACCAGAAGCCAGTGAAATAACAGACCCAAAGCAACAAATTGAGATGATACAAATGGCATGGACACATATCATGACATGCACAGAGCAGATACAGGCAAAGTTACAAGAAGTCCAACAAGAAGCAGAACAACAGCCTCGGCAGCTACAGGAACAAATGTAGAGGATAATATTGCAAGGTAACAATGCCCGAGTGGCACTACACAAATAGACTACAGACTACACCAGAATATTTAAGGAAGTCAGCGACTGGATGGGTATCATCGCTCAAAGAAATCAAGTCTTCGAGGAAGTGAGCACAAAGATCCAGGTGCTAAACGAGGAAGTTGCGGTCATAATGGACCCCATGGAGCAACAACAAAAGTTCAACCAAATTCAGCAGGCTAACAATGAACTAAATTCCCTCTATGAAGCACAGTCCATAGACAAGAAAGAGTTGCATAAGTTTTAACTGGTGATTCAAACTATCTATATGCAGATGCACCAGGTCGATGCAACAACTAACTCTAAATGGAACTCATTGGTTGCCACCAAACCAAAGGAGTAAAACAAAGAGGTGACCCAACAATTCCTGGCCAAAGCATCAATCCTTGCCCAGAAATGGCAGAACAAAGTTGAAAGCTTTCATGAAGTAAAGAACAGAGCATTAGAGCTCGTTCCAGAATTGGGCCCTTCAATTGAAGAAGTGAAGGAAGAAAACACACAAACCGAAGAGCTCAAAGAAGAGGAAAATTTGGATAAGGGAAAGCAACAGTTGCTCCTAGAGAATGTGAAGGAACCAAGTACTTGACTCGAGGATGAGTCAAGGGTTGTGGTCGGAGCTTGTTGGGCCCTTCATTTTGAGAAAAGAATTGCGCAAGGATTGGTCATGCAACCTCGATTAGAGGTTGAAAGGAATAACAACATAAAATAGTTGTGGAAGCCAACGCAACACCAACTAAACAACAGATAGTCACAACAGAACAAAAAGACATAACCCAACTATATATAGGACATAATATAATTGTAAAAGGGTTTTTGGTTGATTGGTTTTTGTATGGGTCGGTTCAGTAAGTTGATGAGTTCGCTCATTCATTTTGGTTATTAGCTGATATTGTTAGGTTGAGCAGTGTCTATCAGAGTCATGTCCATGGGAATTGCCCAAGGTTTTGTGGTAAATCAAGAAGAGTTGAGTTTGCAATAAACACGACTACCGGCTGGGAAATCAGGACTCTGTGGTCGAGGGCCCGAGCCAAGATTCTGGACTGTACTTTCTATGTAATGATGAGTCTGTAATGTGGGAAAGATCTATTAATGATGATATAAAGAAGGTCTTAAGTTCTCAAATCTGATGTGTCTTTACATTGTTTCTTATGCATTTCAGTCTTCCTGTATAGTTTATGAGTTACAATTGTTGCTCCTATGGTTAAATGATCCTCGCAATACCAGTAGGTTTGGTTCTTGCAATTAGATGTTTCTATTCTGATAATGTTTCTTGCGCAAGGATTGAAGTAGGTTCTGAACGCTCCATGGGTCTTCTGTAGTCTTCTCCCTACCCTTCCCTATCTCTCTGTCTCAACAACACTTCGGGTGAGACTTCTCCTCTTCGGAGGAGATGAAAATGCCAACGCTCTAGACTACACGGTGCCTTTTGTTGGTAACTTGAGAAGGACCCTAGTCTGAACAAAGTCATGCCAACACATGCTATATCAAGGCGACAGGGCTAACCATGTGCAACAAGTCATTTTCTTACATTTTCTTATATGCCAATGTTCTTTCTATTGGGATACCTCGAGATGGAAGAATGGAGCGATCACTATTTGTGTTTGGATTCTTGGGAAAATGGAAATATCTCTATAAGAAATGTGAAGTACATGCCATCCCTAAAATGGCACATTTACATCTCAGAAGATATCCTCTCCATCTGAAGACTCTGACTTTGTCTTTTTTACAAGTTGACAGACAATGGATCTGGTATGGTTAAGGCAGGATTTGTTGGGGATGATGCTCCTCATGTAGTTTTTCCCAGTATTATTGGTAGACCAAGGAACATGGGCATCATGGTTGGTATGGGGTAAAAGGATGCATATGTTGGTGATGAATCTCAGTCAAAGCATGGCATTCCATCTTTCAAATATCCAATCAAGCATGGTGGGCGTACAATCGGTATTGTACTGGACTCTGGTGATGGTGTGACACATACTTTGCCTCATGCCATCCTCTGACTGGACCTTGCTGGGCATGATATGATAGATTCATTGATGAATATTCTTACTGAGAGTGGGTACTCTAGATACTCCACGAACGTCGAAACTTCCAATTATATCTCCTTCTATTGCAAGAGATTAGATTCCAAATTCGGATGTGGGGTCGAGTCTGAGCAGCTCCAAGTTCATACCTGGGCCCTTTGCAAACAAATATTAGTGCACCAGAATGAAAATCAATTTGCAAATGCCTAGAACACCTTGATTTGAAGCACCCAATCATGAAATTCGGTGGTCTTTCAGCGGTGCACAAAATTCTCCAACTGGGGATGGGATCCAGGTTGTTGGAAGGAATTCACATAAAATGATTGAAGCGGCTATGTAGAAAACTGTAAAAGGAAAGGTCCAGACAATTAGGCAAGATTATCTATCGAAGCATTCCTCAAATTTTAGAGGTGATTGGAAAAGGAGATTCTTTGTTTTTGATAGTCGTGGACTTTTGTACTATTACCACAAACAATGGGGAAAAACAATGGGAACCACAAGTCAACACACTGCTCAATCATCATGCAATTGATCATGTATCTAGCTTATTTGGTCATTTTATTTCATCTCACCACCATTGGCCATTGCAAGATGAGAAGTATGTTCCATATCATGTTCTTAATCTACTTACATCAACTATTAACGTGGATGCAGAACAAACAGATTTGCGGTTTTATTTCAGGATAATTTCACCATAAAAAAACTATACTTTACAAGAAGAGAGTTCAATAGATCATATGGATTGGATTGAGAAAATTATAGGAGTAATTGCTTCACTTCTGTGTTCTCAAATGCTAGAGCAGAGGCTTCCTTGTAGTCCACTGAGAAGTGGACATCAACGCATAGCCAGTGAGAGTAGCTCATTGAGCATCTCTTCTGATTTTGATCACACAATACCTGAAGATAATGGATTACAGAATTGTAATCTTATAGGAGATCATACTTAAAATGTGGTACCCTCGGGCTACATAAACTTCTGACACATTCATGGTGTCCTACGCTATAGGTATATGAAAGTTAACTTGCATTGTTTGTTTTATTATAAACAATTTCTTTTATATATATTAAAAAAAAAACATATATTGTTTGTTTTTATTTCTATTGTTTTATTATAAACACACACACACACACACACACACACACACACACTAACAATTTCTATATATATATATATATATAAAATAATCATATGTATATAGTAATAAAATTAGGTCAAACATAAAAATAAAAATAAATAAATAAAAAATAAACAAATTCATAAAAGATAAAAAGAAATTATAAAAATAAAAACAACAAAAACAAATAACTTTGTTGTTATCACTGAAATTTCATTTGCAAATGGTTACATGAATCCAACATCTCCAAACAACTATTAAGTTCACCCATGGCCCAAAATTACCAAAAATGCATTTCCAAAAGGTCCAAAACTATACAACTAGTTATAAAATCGGGATGCACTATGACTATACAGGGAGTGCATGTACATGCGCCATCAAGAAATGTAGGAAAAGCGCACATGCGCACATGGCGTGAATGTGGGCGTTGAAAGCTGTGCACACTTGAGAATGACGCATTTATGATGTTGGTCGGCCTCCCACCCACTTCTGGTTTAGCTTCCAAGTCGATTTGACATCCAAATGTCGGTTGAATCCGACTGGGTGGTTGGTCAAAGACCTAAAGGTGCCCCAAACAACCCCTTGTTCACACTAAAAGCTAGTTGCATAATACCTCAAAGTTGTTCTATAAAAAGAGGCCATGGGTGCACTACATCTTGAAGGAATTCATTTGTAAGGTTATGTTGCTGCTATTCTCTTGGGGAATCCTCTTTTCTCATCAAGAGCATACTAGCACCATTCCACTTGAGCTATTCACATCACCCTTTGAGTGAATTAGCTTTGGATTCTTTCACCATTTCTTTCAAGTTTTCAAGTTGTAAGAAGAGATCAATCTTGGGGGTCCAAGAGCCCTCCCTTGGAGGAAGAAGGGACGCGAAGTCCCCCTTTCTCTTTGGTGTTTTCTTTTCACTAATACAATCCTTTCCATTGGTGACATGAGTATTGTTTGTTTCTTTTTCTTATGTCCTTATGAACTATAATTTAATTGTTTTTATCATTCCTTGTTTAATTCTTATCTTAGTCTTTTATGCTTTACTCTTCTAACCCTTTCCTTTACTGTTGTCTTTCTTAGCTAACCCAACTAATCGTGTAAGCACCTCTGTTTTTCTCATCTAGGTGACAAAAGAGGTGCAACAGATTGGCGATTCCACTGGGGAAAGGTATCATTTTCCTACCCCACTTGGGTTATTTTAGCTCTTCTTTTTGTTTATTTAACCTGCAGGTACCATAACCAGCCCAAGCCAACCTACAAGAAGCCAAATTCAAAGCTGAAATGAAGGAATTTCATCCAAAATTTTCTTCATGGCCATGTGACAGTTGTGCTCAGGTTTATCAGCCCATAGTCGCACATCGTGCATACATGTGACAAAATCACTATATTACTCAGCACCTTCTGCGCACCGACACCCGTCAACCTCTTCTAGTTCACGCATTGGTGCTCAAAACACCTCTGTCTAGTCTGAGACCCACGCACCTATGTAGAAGAATACACATTGTAAGCTTTTTATGATCTGTGGAGGGCCCATAGCCTTCTGAAAGTTGATTCCATGCATGTTGTAATATTCACTACACTTACATTCCCTCTCCATATAAAGGGATTAGCCAAAAACACATAGGCACTTAGGGGTAAAATCATAACTTTTCCTCCCTTTTGTCGTTTTACCACATGGATGGCTTGCTTTGACTAAAGTTAAGCTGGGATCATTTCACATCACATATAAAAATTGAATTGGGATAATAAATTGGATAACAATCGTTGAGTATGCTCTTCTCTCGTGCTTCAAAGCGACCTTGAGAATCAGAAAGAGGTTGTGGGACAATTTTGTCTCCCTTAAATAGACAAAATATTTAGGAGAGGACAACAGCCCCCTCGGGACTCCTCTTAGTTTATTATTCAAACACATCTTAATATTGTAAGGGCCCATACATGCCCACATGCTACAAAGATACGATAGTGTTGAAATTTTCTTTCTTAGATTAAATCACTAGGGAAGTTTAAAGGTTTTGTAATTGGCCCATACATGCCCACATATTGACAATCTAGGATAGTTTCAAAGATTTCTTATATTAAATCACATTTAGGGAGTTAAAGGAATAGTAAAGGACCCACATATCCACATGCTAGTTTCCTAGGGATTTTAAAATTCCGCAAGTTTGTACCAATGACATTTAGTTAATTAGGTAATCAAAGACTTGGAAGGACCAAGCAAAGTCCACATGCAGCAAGGTGACACCTAATTTATTAAAACTTGTCACACTTTCACTTGTTCACACACAAGATCACAAATCACTCACATAGTTTTATCTAGAATTTTTGGAGGTCAAAGTAAGTTTCCTCCAACGGGATTCCGAAATACCCCGCCCCTTTTCTTGACAAAAATATCCACTCCCATTTAATTTCAACGAGGTTGTTTCACACCCCCAATCTCTCACACAAACACATATCAGGAGACGATCCCGCCAACCATATCATGACCTTTCACCTATGGTGTTCTTCAAACAACATCATGGATGATTCTGTCTGATTGAGGTTATTTCAACGTACCCTCACTAGCCCATCAGCCAAATGGTATGTTGAAGAAAAATTGGGTCCCACGTGACTTTTGAATCCTTGGCCAAAGAATTTTTGACCTTCTTTCAACTACCCATTCAGGACGACAATGGCCTTGAACTACTCTCAGACTTCAAACAAACCACCTCCACACATATTGTTGACCACATCCATGAATGGCATTGATGACGTAGCCTCTACAAAGCTAGCGCTACCCCCCAACAATGTCTCAATTAGTTCCTCAAATCACGTGTTTCCCTCCTTGCCAAATATGTGGCCGCCACCTTCCCCGAGTCTGAGGAAGAGGCCATTAGCAAGACCCAACAGTTAGAACTCATTTATGTCCAGTCTGGGTACCTATACATGGTACTCCTAGATGCCCCAAAACCCATGCCATTCAGCCAAGACAAACCTAGGATGTCTCACTCAGCAGATGGATTGATCGGTAACACTACACACCACAACCCACAGCCTCAACAACCACCCATGTATGGAACACCCCAATATCCATCGACATATGGAGGAATCATTTATTATCCTCCTCCTCCTTATCAACAGTCATACCCTATTTTCCTGCCTCCACCCATCAGTGGACCCCCGCCAACACCCATAATACGCCCACTTGTTCAACCAAACGTTGGCACTCCCTTTACCTCAGCCTATACCCTAAGCATTGGCGAAAGAGCCATGCCTTCCTATGTACCTTATGGATCATTTCCATAACACAATCCATACTTCCCATTTCCTAGCCCCCCATAGCCCATGGCTCCACCACAAGGACATCCACACGCTAGGGTTAATTTTGTTCAACCCTCTCCCATTCAACAATATCAAAATTTTGAACAAATGAATATGGAAAATCCATCCCATCAATCGAACGATGCCAGAAAGAAAGGAAAAAACCGGAGAAATAATAATCCTGGACCAGGAGGAAACCAGAACCAACCCCAGTAGAACCAACTTGCTAGGGGCAACCAAAACATAGGAAACCAAAATCCTCAAAGGGGAAATAATAAATGCCAAGGGAAAAATAACAATAATCTTCAGACCAATTTCCCTTGTGCCCTTTGTGGTTAGTTTGGTCACTATACTCACCATTACCCCCAAATCTTTGACTTTAAATGGATGAAAGAATATGTAAGTGGACCACGTCCCCTGGCACCGCCTGACCCCCAGAAGGCCCCACAAAAATATGTGTAGCAACCACCCCCATTCGTGATGCAAAAACCCATCCCAAACTAGGGGGTAATGAATACCCAACAAGAAATGCATCCTACCCTACCATAGATAGGACAATATCCCAATCCAGGCAATCCTGTCAATCGTACTATCCTCCTGACTAGTGAGGAACAAATTCTTCTACAAACACGCAGTCATCAATACAGCACAACTCTTGAGTCGGCTCCCACCACCTCGAACATAGCCCTAGCCATAACTGGGCCCGCTTTGATGATTCCTCATCCTAATACCGACCCACCCCTTCGTATTCCTCACATCCCCTTATGCAGGAATGTCCACAACCCTCAGGCTAGGGCAGCTCATAATTATAGTTTGGTCGATGATTTGGCACAATCTCCTGCTGCAATGGCAGTCTTAGAAGTCCTTCAAACTTGTCCTACTCAACGGAAGTCATTACTTTCCGCCCTCGGGACAGTTGACCCTGTAGATACCTAAATCATTACATTTGATCTCGATAGAGGAGACCCTCTCCTCCCCGCTCTCATCTCTTTTCAAATCCCAGTTAAAATCTGGAATGTTACAGTTCACCGCTGCATCATTGATGAGGGTGCATCCACATGCATTATGGATAAATATGTATGGCAGAAACTCAGTTCCCCCAAAATTATACCATCTTCCATTACCTTAAGAGCCTACAATGGAATATCCTCATCCCCAGAGGGACTCTTGCAAAATTTCCCTCTCGAGCTCAGGGGAAAAACCATTCTTATTGACATTGAGGTTATCGATGCCCCGCTCGACTACAATATCTTATTTGGTCATTTCTACATGTATGCTATGAAGGTCGTCGCCTCTTCTATGTTCCAAACCATGATGTTTCCACATAATGTAAAAAACATTACCATAGATCAAGTATCGCATTATGAGCCCAACCCCACATCCAACATTGATAACACCCTCCCTTTCATCCACACTAATCCTGAGGCCTATCCACTCATCGAGATCGACCCCAGAATATTCAAAGAACCATCCTTGCTAGGGACATACCATGGAGCACCACCACTCCTCCATCCCTCAGCCCAAGCATGTGTTGTGTCCTCCAACAGAGTGACAATTGAAGATACTCTCCCTCCCACCAAGGCCTCTTTTATCCCTAACGTCCCACTAGTCGCAGACCGCCACTAATACGCTAAGTTGCCAGTGACCAATAAACTCTCACAATCATCACTTCTATGCAACGATGTACCAGGGCATCCATCGCCCCAATCCTCACCACTGACATGGACATGAAATCCTCTCCTGAATAGTATGCTCGGGCAAGGTTCGCCAACTACCCCTCTCTAACTATCACCAGCTCCACCGATCGGAAGGTTCCCCAAAAAGGGAGTCCAGTCAGAAAATAGACATCCTCCTCAGTAGAGAATTCCAAGTGCTCCCCATGCACAATAAAACACTGCAATTCCAGACTCCACATGGAAATCAGGAATTGCAGCAGATACACCTGTGCCCTCACTAGTGAGCACTCAAAAAACTTCAGCAGCCCACAGGTCATCAAAGCACAACGAACTTTTGGCTCCTGATCCCTCACGACCTCCCTCAGTTGGTCTCAGTCCCTCTCCCTCTAATGGATCAACATTGTCCCAAATGATCACCTGCATCCACATATACAGTACTCAATCAACCATCACAATTCATAAAAACACCAAAATCTCCCAAAAAAAAAAAAGTTTTTCTCACCCACATCTTTGCCTCAAGGGCGTGGTTTTTATCCACACAAGTGTGCACACATGCACACCTATTTACCCCACAAGCATGCATTTATGCGCGCCTATTCATCCCACAGGAGCGCACCAAATGTGCACCTGTTCACTACACAGTTGCGCACTCATGCACAACTATCAGCACCACAGTCGCACACCCCATGTGCACCTATTTTCCCACATTGCATTTCCCCCTTGCGCGACTATGCCCATTATAGCCGCACATTCATGTGTGGGTCTCCATTGATTGCCTACACATTTGGGGGGCCACACTGCCAAAAACCCACCATACGGCCATCCATACGGTCCTACCCAAAAATTCACACCTAACTATTGTACAGGAGGGTGCGCCCACTAACTTGACTCTCGCACCTCCCAGATCGGCTTCCTCGCACTCTTGGAATCTCTGAATTTTCTCTGGAATCTCCTCTCTGATCACTATAGAAGTAAGTACAAATTAGGTGGCAATGTGGGCCCTACAACTATATATAGGGCATTTTTTCCAAAACTTCCATACCCCCTTCTAGGAGCTCCGGACATCCATTTTTCGATCCATATTTAGCCACGGGATCAGGATCCCGCTACCTACGCATTCATGCTTGCTAGGTCACCATCCATCCTCAGCCCTTGGGGAGCCATTTTATCATACCTCATTCAGGTACACATGCTCATGTTCAAAATTATCAAATAATTGTTATATATTTGTTATCTTCAGATATTGTTCACGTCAGGTATTTGGTTTTCATGTGTGCAGGTACTTGGTCATCACACACCAGGGTGACCCCTTCAGGTATATGATCAACACTGGCATGTAATCATTTTCTATAAATCTCAATTGCATCTCCAGTCACACCCTCTACAATTTGCTTTTAGGATCCCTATATCCGGCTATGCAGTACTGTCACCTCCACTGCATTTTGGTACTGTCACTTGGTAGTACTCTCCCTCACATGATTTATCCCATTCATAGTCCCCCTTGGCACTTTGAAACTCATGTTGTTTTCACCCTTTAGGGATGGGAGTCCCAATAGTCTTACACATTTTCGAGAATCAGCCACATACTCCTTCTCCGCCTTTTTCTAACTTTCCCAATGGACTCCCAAGTTATCTCATGATGGTTCTATTTTTACTACACCTCCACAGTATCATTACCCATCCATTTCATCCACTATCATCTTTCCCATCTGTGAATTCCCCTTCATTCATTTACCTCATACAGTGACTCACCCATGGGACCCCTCACCCTCCACCAGTTCCCTACACAACTTGCACCCTCATAGGCCAAGGCATCTTGCACTGGGGCACCTGTTTCTGTATTTGTACGCTGATCCCCAATTATTTATTTACTTGGCAATTGTACAAAGCCTTTGTTTCCAACATTTACATAGATTTTTGTTGTCACCTTTGATGACCTTATTCCTTTTGGAAAGTGCAACCCATATCGCTCTTAGTTAGGGCATCCATTATATTCTACCCCTATTGACATAGTCCATAAACCTCGAGTATCCCACAGGCCACCTACCTCTGCTCTCTGATTTTGTTCACTTTGTCCTGCCTCTAGCACAACTTATCCCCCATCTAGTTATCCCCCTGACACTCGACCTAGTTATATGGTTGTTGTCGCTTCACATATATCCCCAACCAAGGGAAGTCTTGAGTCTCCACCCATCTTTACTTCATCCATGTACCTCCTCAGTTTCTGATCCCATCCAGTGAATTTCCTAAAGCCCCCCGCTTCTTAGCGTCACATTTCCCTTTCTGTCAACATCAACACCATTTCTAGAAGGGAAACAATATCTTGACCCTCATTACCTTTACAATGAGGAGTCTCGGATGGCACAGGGAGCACCATCATTTCTCTCTGATGTCATTGACCCCCAGAACATTCGACTGCAACACTCTCTCATGTTAAAGTGGGTCTTACTTTGTGACTATTACAGTTGTTTTTATATTTTCCGAAGACCTATGAAATTGTTTGGGCCATCAATGCTCGCCAAATCCTTGATACTTCTTCCAAGTGTCATTGCTTACTTTTCAGAGTATTGTTCCTCATCAGAATTGTTCTCTTCTCTTATCAACATGCCTCTAAGGGAATTTCACTCATCTTCACCAACATACCACTTTAGCTACTGTCTTACACATGTTTTGAGTTACATGACACAAGCATCGGGCATGCCCGCCTCGTTTGTACACAATTTATTTTTCACACCTTCAGAAAGGTTGGGTCCTACAGGCTCCCCTCTCCCTCCAATGGGTCGTTATTTATACTCTCTCTATCGCTCTTTCTTACAATCATACTCTCAGTCGAAGAAACATTGATGAATTTCAGCTATACGTATGCTCCTAACCTCATCCATCAAGGGGCATCTATTATCACTGAAATTTCATCCGCAAATGGTTAGAGGAGTCCAACATCTCTAAACAACTATTAAGTTCACCCATGGACCAAAATTACCAAAAAATCATTTCCAAAAGATCCAAAACTATACAACTAGTTATAAAATCAGGATGCACAATGACTATACAGGGAGCGCATGCACATGTGCCATCAAGAAATGTAGGAAAAGTGCACATGCACATGATGCGCGACTGTGGATGCTGAAAGCCATGCACACCTGAGAACAATGCATTTATGATGTTGGTCGACCTCCCACCCACTTCTGGTTCAACTTCCAAGTTGATTTGACACCCAAATCTCGACTAAATCTGGTTGGGTGGTTAGTCAAAGACCTAAAGGTGCCCTAAACAACCCCTTATTCACACTAAAAGCCAGTTGCATAATACCTCAAAGTTGTGCTATAAAAAGAGGCCATGGGTGCACTACATATTGAAGGAATTCATTTGTAAGGTTATGTTGCTGCTATTCTCTTGGGGAATCCTCTTTTCTCATCAAGAGCATACTAGCACCATTCCACTTGAGCTATTCACATCACCCTTTGAGTGAATTAGCTTTGGATTATTTCACCATTTATTTCAAGTTTTCAAGTTGTAAGAAGAGCTCAATATTGGGGGTCCAAGAGCCCTCCCTTGGAAGAAGAAGGGACCCAAAGTCCCCCTTTCCCTTTGGTGTTTTTCTTTTCACTAATATAATCATTTCCATTGGTGACATGAGTCTTGTTTGTTTCTTATTCTTATGTCCTTATGCACTATAGTTTAATTGTTTTTATCATTCCTAGTTTAATTCTTAGCTTAGACTTTTATACTTTACTCTTCTAACCCTTTCCTTTATTGTTGTCTTGCTTAGCTAACCCAACTAAGCTTGTAAGCACCTCTATTTTTCTCATCTAGGTGACAAAAGAGGCACAACAGATTGGAGACTCCACTGGGGAAAGGTATCAATTTCCTACCCCACTTGGGTTATTTTAGCTCTTCGTTTTGTTTATTTAACCTGCAGGTACCATAACTGGCCCAAGCCAACCTACAGGAAGCCAAATTCAAAGCTGAGTTGAAGGAATTTCATCCAAAATGTTCTTCACATCCATATGGCAGTTGTGCACGGGTTTATCGGCCCACAGTCATGCATCAAGCGCACGTGCACCAAAATCACTATATTACTCAGTGCCTTCTACACACCTGCTCCCATCAACCTCTTCTAGTTCACGCATTGGCACTCAAAGCACCTCTATCTAGTTTGAGACCCACGCACTTGTGCAGAAAAATACATATTGTAAGATTTTTATGATCTGTAGAGGGCCCATAACCTTCTGAAAGTTGATTCCACGCATGTTGTAATCTACACTACACTTACATTCCCTCTCCATATAAATGGATTAGCCAAAACACATAGGCACTTAGGGGTAAAATCATAACTTTTCCTCCATTTTGTCATTTTTCCACATGGATGGCTTGCTTTGACTGAAGTTAAGTTAGGATCATTTCACATCACATATAAAACTTGCATTGGGACCATAAATTGGATAAAAATCGTTGAGTATGCTCTTCTCTCACACTTCAAAGCGACCTTGAGAATCAGAAAGAGGTTGTGGGACAATTTTGTCTCCCTTAAATAGAAAAAATCTTTAGCAAAGGACAAAAGCCCCCTTGGGACTCCTCTTAGTTTATTTTTCAAACACATCTTAAGATTGTAAGGGCCCATACATGCCCACATGCTACAAATATAGGATAGTGTTGAAATTTTCTTTCTTAGATTAAATCACTAGGGAAGTTTAAAGGTTTTGTAATGGGCCCATACATTCCCACATATTGACAATCTTGGATAGTTTCAAATATTTCTTATATTAAATCACATTTAGGGAGTTAAAGGAATAGTAAAGGACCCACATGTCCACATGCTAGTTTCCTATGGATTTTAAAATTCTGCAAGGTTGTACCAATGACATTTAGTTAATTAGGTAATCAAAGACTTGTAAGGACCAAGAGTGTTATAACCCTAAAATGCACCATACAGGTTTACCTGGCATCATGCCAACTCATGCCTCTTCCTAGCCAAAGCCATGCTGAACAAATCCTCAAAAAACCACTTAAAACAAGCAACCCGCGCCCTAACTTCTCACTGGGCGCGGGTGACCGCTTTTTGTCCTTCTACTGCATGCGGGTATCCGCGGGCTAACCCACTACAGCCCGCGGGTACCTAACAAAGCAAGAAATCAGGAAAGTTTCCGCCGGGACACGAGGCTTTTTGTCAGTTAACTGGAACTCTTCGCCATGCATGGCTGAGAGTTCACCTAAAACCCTAACTCCTTCTAGCCTATAAAAGGAGGGGTAGGGGTACTATTCAAGGAGGGAAAAATCATAGCAAAGAAACTCTGCCAAATTGCCAAGTTAGTTTTGTCCCAACCCTTTAGCCTTGCCTCAAGCTTTAGGAGAAATTCATGCAGCAACAGTTGGAGGACAAAAAGAAGAGGAGGAACCCAGGATCAGGATCGAGGAATGGTGGCCGATCTCATAAATCATTGTAAGTTGGTTCATATTGAGATTAATGAAAAAAGATGCTTTTCCCGTCCCGAATACATGAATCTCATCTATGTTATTTGATTTATGTTTTATCTCTAACCCTCTAGTAGATCAGTAGCATGCATGCATAGTGTTGTCTTGATTGCAGGGATATTTGTGGAAGGAGCAGCAGCAGCAAGGAGATAACAACTCAACGGAGGATCTACTTCAACCGTCGACAAAAAGGTTAGTCCATTCTTCCCGTGTTTGCCTGAGAAAAGGGGTTGAGATTTTGGGTAGAAGGTTAAAAGTTAAATCTTAAGGGTCAT